>BSBK01006711.1:2500-119859 GCA_027943335.1 Chamaecyparis obtusa
AATTCATTAATTGATCTTTAAACAACCTTAAAATCGATTTAAAATCAGTCTAATCTAATCAATTGAAAAAAGTATTGCAAGGTCCGATCAATTAAAATTTTATTTACCTAATCAATTTAATTAATTTCTAATATAGACCAATTATTCAATCTAATTAATTTTTAATATCAATAGATTTAATTGAGAAAAATTACAAAAATGTAATTTGATCTTGAACAAAGTATCTTGATCTAGAAATAGAAATAATAAAGTCCGAACCAAACTATCAATCTAATATAATGTCGCTCGACCTTGAAAATAATTCAAAACCTAATTGATCTAATTTCAAACAATCTTTAATCAATTTATTAATCAATCTAAACAATCTTAACCGATAGATAAAATCAATCTAATCTAATCAATTGAAAAAAAGTATTGAACTTGGTCTAGCCAATTAAAATTCAAAATAGGTAATCAATATAAATTCAATCTAATCATGAATTTCAAATCATTTATAGTCTACTTCAAATATAATTTTTAAGTATGCATGAGCTAGATCTATGAAAACACATTAAAAGCCTAAGTTAGCTCATGATATACGTAGTTTGGATCCTCTATGTCCTTTATTATCTCCAAAAAAAATTCATGTTCTTCAATAGTCAACTTCCACTTTTGGTTTCCACGTCCTTTTATTGGCATAGTCTCAAACTACAATTTTTCTGCTATAACCAAGTGACAATAATGTATAACTCTTTGTCTAGGCATTTATTTAATAAATTGAACTCCATTTTTGTTGATCTTAGCTTGTTGATAATAGATTCCTTCAATAACTATTGAACCAATTGGATATTGTTATCCATCACCATCAATAATTTCTTGTGGAAACTTGTATTTTTCTTTGGTGAATCTTAGTAGATAATAATTTACACCTTCTACATTCTCAGGATCTCAAACCACAACAAAAATATCACCTGTAGAATTTATGTAAAAATGAATTATATATAAACCTAATAAATTATATATATAAACTGTAAATAAATATGTGTGTGTGTGTGTGTGTGTGTGTGTGTGGTGTGTGTGTGTGTGTGTGTGTGTGTGTGTGTGTGTGTGTGTGTGCGTGTGTGTGTGTACATGTATGTCATCACATACCTATAACAACTAAATCAGAAACATGTTCATAATTAGATGAATATATAGGATCATGGATGTGTATGTCATTGTCACCATCTTCATGAGGATGCATTCTGATTAACACTTTTTGAATACATGCTATATATAGACTCAACTTTCAAACACATGTGACCTATAGTTTAATTTTTAGAATTTGAGTTTGAAAAGTGAAATTTTTAATACCTATCACTTCCCAAAAGTAACATTTTTTATATTTTTTTTTGTCTCAAGTAGAGAAATGATTTCGACACCATTCAACAATTTTCTTTGCATTCTCTATCATGTTACCTAGATATATTTAACAATTTAGTATATAATTAATTTATTTGTAACAAATTAAGATTAAAGGAAGTGTACATACTTAACTACAAATAAGTTGAATATCAAATGTATGTACCTTGAAGTTCATGTTGTGAGAGTGCACGTGAAATTCACACATGTGGCTCCATCATGCTCTCATTTTCCATGTCCACTTTCAAAGAAGTTCCAAAGAAACTTAACATTGTGTCTAGCATGTTGCATGGCTAACCAATTAAAGGCTTTTGCAGACTTAAATTGACCTATGATTTTAAGTTACAGACATGTACAAACACATGAACATTTAACTTATATATATACACACACACACACACATATATATATACACACACACATATACATGCACATATACATAAGTGAAAGACTAAAAAAAATTAATATACTTACCCGCACACCCATCAGACCAGATCTAGTGTTGTGAAACATTTATCCCACAATTCGAAAGATTGTTAAAAAAATATGCTAAAACAATGAGCCACGTAGCTCCTATCATGAACCCTATCATCACTAATATAGAAATGAATCTCCTTCATGATAATGTGTTCATTTTGATCTATACTTTCTATCTCATCCAAATCGAATTGTGCATGTCTATAGGTCACATGCACAAATATTGCAACTTGCTCAGAATGAAAATATTGACTTTGGAGCTCTGATTGAGGGGAAATGTATAGTTATTTGCAAAATCTACAACTAAAAGAATGCAACTAGGTGGGAAACAATTTTTGGAATCATGAAACTGTTTAGCTTGCCATCATGCACCATGACAATGTTGGATATGTGGATAAATCATTGATTGAAATCCATTCATGAACTGAAGGTACGATAATTCACTCTCCTTCAATGCAAATATTTTTTATTCTTGTCATTTATTTGTTTGGTATCTCTCGGATTCAAATCTATTCCACTGGACTAGTGTTGTAACATCAATATTATCAAATTGTAAAGGAAATTTCTATAAATTTCCACAATCATTTCATTCATTTTTTATACAATGAACATTGAATTCATCTAATTCTTCTGATTTATCACATAAAATGGACTTTACAAATTCTATTGTACTTCTAGGAACCATATCTAGATTAAGTACTTCCATAACCTTTTTATATAATTGCATGTATCAGTAAAAATAAACATGATTTTGACAACAACATGTTTCATGAACCTTATTATGCATACAAAGCAAGGATGCAACATCTCAAACATTCTTTGACCTATTTTCACATATGAAAATTCTCGTTTGAATACTTCAAACAATTAACTTTATGTAGTATCAAAAAAATGTTTCAGATGTAAAATCTTCATACCGATCGCTAAATCTTTCATCTGTATAGTGTCCCTTATATTGGAAGAAACACTAGAATGGTTGGTCCAAAATTCAATTACACATCTTCTTACATCTTTATAAATTCTATCTTTTGAGGAACTCTACAAATCTATACCCAATTCTTTTCAATGTCCATATCCAACATATTTATGTTCCTAATATATCTCTAAATAGTTCTTTGAGATACCTTGAGTAAATCAGAAATTTCTTGAACTTGATTTCTATGTGTCAATCTCTAACTAAAAATCATAGTCATCAACTCTCTTCGAGCATCATTTGAATCAGATCCTCCATCTGTCCTATTAGGAAAATTCAACTCATCTTGTAAATTTTTAATTATTTTTTCTTTTACTTGACCTCCTACAACTTTCCTATTATCAACACCCAACAACTCCAAAATTGGAGTCATTTCTCTTTTCTTGAATAAATTTGTAAACAATTATAACTTTCCCACCAAATATTTATTCTCAAAATATTCCTTCCACATGTTTTTGAGATATAATTTAATAGTGCTTTCAGGTATCGGGTGCTCCAGTGCAATTTGACTAATAAGTGATTCCTCATTCATCTCCATTAAAATTTGCATTGTAGGATAAATATGTATACCTCGACTACTACCAATATGCTCCCCTAGTTGAGTTGCACCTTCTTCAACATTGATAGGTTCTTCTTCAACATCGACTGGTTGATCTTCGATAAGTTTTGTATGACCTTTCATTCAATTATCCCGTTTACGATCATATTTTCTTGTTCTAGTCCTTTTATTTCTCATTGCTCAAATATAAAAAGGAATTTTATTTTTCTTTAATCCTTCTTGACTAAAAAAATTACCTTCACAGTCCTTTGAAAAAAAAAAGCCTTCGTAGCTTCCCTAAAAAAATGCCTCCTACCTTCAAAAACCCCTTATATTCTAAAATAAGGAACGAAATTTGTAATTGTTATATTTTATTTTTAAAAAATAATTTATATATATACCCTTCTATTTGAAAGGGTGGGTTGTCCATGCGACCACTCATGGGGGGCTGACTGCTAAGGGTACTTAGCCCAGTAGGACTCGGTTGAGTCCTACTCAGCCTAGCCTGCCTAGGTGGCATGCCATGTTGGTAG
This sequence comes from Chamaecyparis obtusa, assembly GCA_027943335.1. Taxonomy (NCBI): domain Eukaryota; kingdom Viridiplantae; phylum Streptophyta; class Pinopsida; order Cupressales; family Cupressaceae; genus Chamaecyparis; species Chamaecyparis obtusa. The sequence goes on from BSBK01006711.1 coordinate 6,402, forward strand.
CCAAACCTCCAAAAATATAAAAAACCTATAAGTTTGAACTTTTGTTATTTTGTTCTCTACTCAAAATAAAAAATATCAATAAACTAAAAGTACACTTTTCTAGATCTTGAAATTATGATTCTAGACATATAAATTTTATATTTTTTCAACTACAAAATGTTGAACAAATTTGTTAAAAACTACATATATGTATATTAAGCTTTAAGAAGTTGTTGATTCAAAAAATAAAAATAAAATTTTAAAATCATATACAACACTAGAGAAGAGACCCCTCTTCAAAAATATGTAATTTATTTGGTTTTTGGTATAGTTTTGATAGGGAAAATGTGGTGGAAGATAAAAACAGTTGATTTCAGGTAAGTTCAACTTTGAATACTTATAACGGGAAGACTATAGATCGAAAACACTTCTTCATTTTTTCTACACTAGCTATACATGTCATCTAAAACATATTTTGAAATTGGAGGAAAAAATAATGTTTTACTTATAATGATTTGGCAGGAAGTAAACTCCATGATTTGCAGTATTTTTCAAGAAATAAAAAATAGACCTAAAATTTTTTTTAAAACATATTTATTTTTGTTCAATTTTTTTTAAAAAATGATAATTATAAAATTCATCCTATTTCACACATTTCATCTATTTACATCATCTCCAAATTCTCAACAAAAATGTGACTTTTATGCCCTTGAAGTTTTACAATTTTGGTGTTGTTAGCATTTTCTTTTGTAAAAAGGTGATGACTTATTGTGTTTTTACCCATAACCAAAAGCATAAGAATTCAAACTTGCTGAAATATTCATTATGTTTAGATCTAAGCTAATTTAAGATCTAAAAGATAAGAAAGGTTTTAGACTCAAACATTTTCTGTTCTCTATCATTTAGTCCATTCTTTTTTGTAAATTTAAATAACTATTTAAATTAAATTAAATTATTTTTCACATTCTAATGATATTATAAAATGTCTCAATTTTATATTTCTTTTATTTTTTAAATATGGTCATCTCAAGTTATATTTGTGTTAGTTTTTATGCTTCTAAATTCTTCATATGTTTAAAGTCTATCTAATAATAAAAGATTTATAGCAATCTTTTTTCTATACATAAAAGCAATTTTGCCATGAATGTTTAATTTTATTTCCAAAGATAATTTATATACTAAAATATCATATTTGTTAATGAGATTTATATTTGGTATTAATATTTTTATGTGTGGCCTTTGTCATTGTTATTTAATCTAGTCATAAATTAGTTTAATGGAATAAGTTATTGACTAATCTACATGTTGGAAAAATTGTTAATGTGATTTATATTTACCAAAAAAGATGTATGTGTCTCTCTCATTGTTATTTAATGTAATGGTAAATAAGTTTAAAATAATTTAACAATTATCTTTAAATTGATATCTATATGCTTATTTTACACAGATTTAAGTACGCTAATCTTAATTTTAATCATAAATTGTTAGAATTACAACATATATGTTTTCTTCTTTAAAAAAAAATACAAATTTCCTTCTAGAATTTTTTTTTATAAAAAAAATTAAAAATTAAAAATTAACTACTTAAACTTAAATATGATTTTAAACACTTGAAATTGAGAAATTTAAATTCAATTGAATTTCAAATTTCATTTAAATATTCTACTAAAAAATTATGTTAGAAAATTTTTTAAGTTAAAATAAAAATGCAAAATGTTAACATTAGGAAAATAGAGGAATAACAAGGCCATTCGAGTAGTGTATGGCTGTGTACTTTCTCATGGACACAATCAAATTCATAAATTTATTGGAAAGCACCGAAACAAGAATATCACTGCTATCAATTGCCTCTCTAATGTCACTAATTCCCTTATCCTCACTGTCTGTGCATATACGAAGTGATCCAGTGCGCAGGCATTTGTACTTGTAACCCATCAATATTTCCCCTTCATTTTCTACGTGGTAAACAAAGTAAACATTGAACTTCTTCTACACCAAGCTTCCTATGCCGATGCTTCTAAAAAATTTAAAATCATTTTACTCACTACTTTGTCACGAGAAAAAATTTCAAACAATTCAATACAAATACATCTTTTTTCAGAGATCTAAAAAAGTGTCCACATAGATCAAGTTAAATGCACCTCTAAATGATCTTTTACCTCTTTAACTCTCTAAGTCGGGCTAACTTGACGACCCGGTCATGAAAGCTCTCTTGGTGTGCCCCACGTGGTAAGTAGATTCTTCTAAGATTTTGTAAGTTGCCCAGCAGGTAACAAAGGCTTTGTATACCATAACAACCCTCCATGTACAAATCTCGGACCCAAATCATGTTGGGAAGATTCCTTAGCCCTGAACATCTACTCAATACCAACACTCGTAGTTGAGCTAAATTACCTATAGTGCTAGGAAGGCTTATCAACTCCAACCTTCTAAGCTCCATCAAGCTGCCCACAGTATCAGGAAGGCTCATTAAATTGTGATAGTGGTCCAAACATAACTTCTTCAATTGTGACAAGTTACCAAGTGTGTTTGGAAGTGTTGTGAGAGCTACACAATTCTGCAGATACAAGCATCGGAGGTTCACCAAGCTGTCAACTATTTTTGGGATTCTCGTAAGACTTGCACACTTCTCTACACTTAAAATCTTGACTTGGCACCAACTGCTATCCAGCCAGGATCTATTTCTTAAAGTTAACCATGTATACGAATCACTTTCAAATTTGTAGTTTCTAATTTTTATCCATAACAAATTAGGAGCTATGTTTTCAATGGTGCCAACTACTTTTGTATTTTGTAGAACTGCGTAGCAGAGGGAAGGCATTGTGTGATGGAGGAAGAGAGAATACCAATCATACAATGCTACAAATGAACAGAGAAAAATAGAGTAGAAACTGAGTAGATTGACTCTCAGAACTTTTAAAACTAAAAACTTTTATATATTAATGCCTACTGATTTCTTAAAGATTTGCCAAGAGCTGCCAATGCTCACACAACCATATTTTTTTGTAGAATACAGAGTATATTTTCCAGCTTCTTCACAAAAATAGAGAAAGCATTTTCCTTTTTTTAATACATACAACCTCCAAGAAACATCTAGAAAATGCCCAGAAAATATCTGACAAGAAATATCGAAAGGAAGAAAATAATAAAATAAGACTAAAGTCAATGAAGTAGATGGAAATTAATGTAGTCGCATGATCACATGAATGAGAGAATATCTTTGAGATCATGCGACAAGGAAAAATGAAAGGCTCCCGAAAAGTTGAGTGGTCGAATGATCACAAGACCAGGAAAACTACCTTGCGATCATGCGACAAGGCATAACAAAAAGCAGGTAGGTGCGGAGGAAGTGCGGAAAGGATAGGGAAGATTAGAAGGGTGCCCAGCTGGCATCCATGTCCTCCAACACTCCCCCTTAATCTTCATTGTTATGTATGTCTGCAATACGGATTTCTTCCCGAAGATGTTCAAAAATGTTCTTTGCTAGTGGTTTTGTCAAAATGTCAACTACTTGTTCATTGGACCTACAAAACTCAAGATGAATGTCACCATTGTTTACCAATTCTCTTATAAAATGATATGTAGTATCAATATGTTTACTCCGTTTATGAAATACATGATTTTTAGATAAGGAAATTGCTGAATTGTTATCACAATAGATCTTCGTAGGTTTTCCTTGATGATGCCCCAAATCTGAAAGTACTCTCCTCAACCAAACTACTTGACAAGATGCTGATGTGGCTGCTACATAATCTGCTTTAGCTGATGAGAGGGTGATAATTGGTTGTTTCTTTGATGCCCAAGAGATAGCATCGAAACCTAGATGAAAAATATATCCGGAAGTGCTTTTTCTATCATCCATGCTACCTCCCCAATCACTATCTGTAAATCCAATCAAATTGTAATCATTTGAAAAAGTATACAAAATTCCAAAATTCTTTGTTCCAGCTATGTATCTCAAGATTCTTTTTCTAGCTTTCCAATGTGACTCCTTTTGTTTCTCCATGAATCTAGAAATAAGGCTAACACCAAACATGATATCCGGTCTTGTGGAGGTTAAATATATAAGAATGCCCACTAATCTTTTAAATAAAGTTACATCTACACTTGAACCTTGATCATCCTTACTAAGCTTCAAACCCAATGCAACTGGTGTAGGGGCTAAATTCACTTTTGTCATCTTCAATCTTTTCAACAAATCATTAGCATACTTTCTTTGACATATGAAAATTCCTTGATCATTTTGACTTACCTCCATGCCAAGAAAGTATCTCATGAGGCCCAAATCAGTCATATCAAATTCCTTTTTCATGGCTACCTTGAATGTGTTAGTTTGCATATCTCCTGTGAATGTCAAATCATCTACATACAAACAAACTATCAAAATTTCTCCTTTATCATTCACTTTGATATACAAAGTAGGTTCATTACCACACTTGTTAAAGCCATTGTTCACAAAATAAGAATCTATCCTATTGTACCAAGCTCTAGGAGCTTGTTTCAAACCATATAATATTTTTTTTCAATCTGCATACTTTATGTTCTTCTCCCAAAACTTCATAACCAGGTGGTTGATTTACATACACTTCTTCTTCCAAAATACCATTTAAGAATGCTGATTTGACATCCACTTGATAAACTTTTCATTTGTTTTGAGCTGCTATAGATAGGACCATTCTTATTGTATCCAATCTTGCCATGGGTGCAAATGTTTCATTGAAGTCTATACCTGGCTTTTGTGTAAAACCTTTTTCCACTAGTCTTGCCTTGTGCTTTGCTACTTTTCCATCAACATTATACTTTGTCTTATAAACCCATTTAACTCCAATCACATCCTTGCCTTTAGGAAGTTCTACTAGATCTCATGTTTCATTCTTTTCTATTGACTGAATCTCTTCATCCATGGTTGCAATCCATTTGTCTTCTTTTAAGGCTTCTTCAAAATAAATTGGATCAGCTTGTGTTAAAAATGCAAAATCACAACAAAAATCAGCATTTTTAACTTCTTATGTTTCATCATAAATCTCCCTAAGACTTCTTGTCTTCTTTGATGTGTTTATAGACCTTGACCTTAAAGATGCAAGTGTTGGATTAGAAGACTCGCTGTTGTTATTACTTGTTGGAGTAGTGCGATTTGGAGTGCTAGGTGGTCTTGATGGTGTTGTAGGAGCATTTGCTTGTGTAGGAGGATTTGCAACCTGAATTTCATCTTCTTCACTCTCTTGTAGAACACTAGGTGTATTGGTATTTATTTTTTCTATGCTTCCATCATGACTTATTATCAGATTCTCTGTAATGGGATTGTATAGCTTATATGCCTTTGAATGTTCACTATATCCCACAAATATGCATTTCTCTCCTTTGTCGTCTAATTTTCTTCTCAACTCTTGAGGTATCAAAGAGTATGCCACACATCCAAAAATTCTCAAATGTGAAATGTTATGCTTCCTTTTGCTACAAGCTTCTTCTGGTGTTTTATTTATCACTGCTTTTGTTGGAAACCTATTCAAAATATACACCAAACATGCAACTACTTCAGCCCAATATTCATTTGGTAAGTGTTTTCCTTTTATCATACTACGTGTCATTTCCATGATTGTTCTATTTTTTCTCTCTGCTACATTTTGTTGAGGGGTATACCTTGCTGTAAATTGTTTATTTATGCCATTTTCTTTGCAAAAATTCTAAAATTCAGTTGAAATATACTCTCCACCTTGATCAGTTCTCAATGTTTTGATAGAATATCCACTTTCTTTTTCAACTTTTTCCTTGAACTCTTTAAAAATAGCAAATGTATCAGATTTGTACTTCAAGAAATAAACTCATGCTTTTCTGCTGAAATCATCAATAAACGTTATGAAATAAAGTTTTCCACTCATGGAGGGTGTTTGCATAGGACCACAAATGTTTGAATGCACTATCTCAAGTGGTTGTTTTGCTCTATAAGACTCCCCAACTGGAAATGACTTCCTATGTTGCTTTGCCAATATGCAACTCTCACATGTTGTCTTAAGTGGTTCTATTTATGGCAACCCATATACCATTTTCTTCTTGTATAACAACTGTAACCCTTTGAAGTTTAAATGCCCAAGTCTTAAATGCCATAACCAAGATTCATTTTTGTATGAGGCTTTAAAAGCTATTTCAGCAACCTTTTGCAAACCTTGTGGCTCTATCATTAATTCATTTTGAATTTTTAATGGGAACATCCTATTTTTATTCATTTCAACTCTTGCAATCAACCTATTGCTTGGTTTCTTGTCTAGGATCACACATTCACCATTCTCAAAGTATATTCTATATCCCTTTTGCACCAATTGCCCAATACTTATAAGGTTGTGTTGTAATTTGGGAACATAGTATACATTTGAAATATGTTTTTCTTCACCTTATTTTGTTTTTATGTTGATTGACCCTTTGCCCATAACTAAAACTCTTTGATCAGTTCCCAATTTTACTTCTGATTTTACTGAATCATCTATTGTTGCAAACATCTCCTTCTTACAACCCATGTGGTTACTACACCTACTATCTAAAAACCATAGTTCTTTGGAACTCTCTTGTGCTACATTACATGCTATCAATATTGTGTCTTGTTCACTAGTCTTTGACTGATTTTCATTTGTAAAATGTGCCTTTTGCTTATTCAAATCATATTGCTTTTTCCTACATTCTGATGCATAATGCCCAAATTTGCTACAATAATGACATTGGATATTGGATTTGTCATACCTTTCTCCTTGATGATTGCTTTGAGAGTGACTACTCTCCGTTCCTCTTGTTGATGTAGAATGGGCATGTGGGCTTGATGGTGGTCTTCTATTTTCAAATTGTGTGTTTTGTCCTCCTCCCCTTGATGAAAAACATCCTCTGCCTCAGCTATTATTTGATCTCCCTTTTGTTTTTCCAAATGAGAGTTGACTCTTGAATGCATTCTCCATTGATGATGACCCTAATCGATTTAATCTTTTCTCATGCACTAAAAGTTACCCCATTATTTCATCTACTAATAACTGAGAAAGATCTTTGGCGTCTTGAATGGCTATTACTACAACATCAAATTTAGCAAGTAGACTTCTAAGTATTTTTTCCACCATCTTTTGATCTTCAATAGTGTCTCCATAGGTCCTTAACTGATTTACTATTGACATTGCATGAGTGAAAAATGTGTCTATTGAATCTAAGTCTTTCATTTGTAAATTTTCAAATTCCCTTCTAAGTATTTGCAATTTTGTCATTATTACCTTGCCTGTGCCTTGGTATGCTATTTGTAAACTGTCCCATGCTTATTTTGATCTTGTGGCAGTTGCAACCTTTGGAAAGATTGATTCTTACATTGCTTATTGAATGAAAAATAGTGCCTTAGCATCTTTTTTCTTATTTTCCTTCAACAAATCCTTATCAGCTTGTGAAAGAGCTTGATATGCCTGTTGGTCTGCTGGTTCAAGAAACCCATTTTCAACTAAATCCCAAACATCTTGTGAATGAAAAAGAGTCTTCATTTTGATGCTCCAATAATCATAATTTTTTCCATTAAAGATTGGAACTTGAGGCTGAGAAATACTCCCACTGGTTCCTGCCATGGTTTCTAGTAACACTTTCTCTTTTTTACAAACCCTTTTCTTTCTTTTTTCTGACTTGCTCTTTACCCACAATGAAATCTTGCCAAGAAACAATACCCAAATACTTTTTAAGTTCTTCAACCTCCAATAGAAGTCTTCTCTTCAATAACCAGCTCTGATACCAATTTGATGGAGGAAGAGAGAATCCCAATCATATAATGCTACAAATAAATAGAGCAAAATAGAGTAGAAATTGAGTAGGTTGACTCTCAAAACTTTTAAAAATAAAAACTTTTATATATTAATGCCTGCTGATTTCTTACAGATTTGCCAAGAGCTGCCAATGCTCACACAAACATATTTTTCTACAGAATACAAAGTATATTTCTAGCTTCTTCACAAAAATAGAGAAAGCATTTTCCTTTTTTTTAATACATACAACCTTCAGGAAACATCTAGAAAATGCCTAGAGAATATTTGACAAGAAATATCGAAAGGAAGAAAATAATAAAATAAGACTAAAGTCAATCGAGTAGATGGAAATTAATGCAGTCGCATGATCGCATGAAAGAGAGAACAACCTTGAGATCATGTGACAAGGTAAAAGGAAAGGCTTCCAAAAAGTTGAGTGGTTGCATGATCACAAGACCAAGAAAACTACCTTGCGATCATGCGACAAGGCATAACGCAAAGTGGGTAGGTGCGGAGGAAGTGCGTAAAGGATAGGGAAGATTAGAAGGGTGCCTAGCTGGCATCCACGTCCTCCAACATTGTATGCATGCTAACGGGATTTATTCCATTCTCCCCTATGTAAACAATCATATTTACTCGCTCTGCTTTGTCTCTAATCAAACCTCTATGCCCACCCATTGGCAACCACACTCTACTGTTATTATCGGCCAGCACTTGAATCCCTCTTCCCATTGCCCACAGAAGGTCATGCATATCGAGGAAAGGACCACTGTAGTTTATAAGCATTTTCAAGGAAAGATTCTTCAGAGCTGTTCTAACTCTCTTTGGGTATAAAACTTCCCAGAAGATAACATCATCATTTTCCCTTTCACCAGCACAGCAACAAGCTATATCCAGAAATATTTCCTTCTCAACATGGCTAAGTCCATCATAACTAATTCGAAGGACTCCAAATATTTCTTGACTTTCCCCAATGTTATGGAGAGCTTCTTCCCAACATTGTATGTTGTCATGCTCCTTCTTATCAAACAAATGTGCTCCAATAACTTGTAATGAAAGAGGATGCCCCCGGTAGGCTGTTGCAATTCTTGTAGAAAGCTTTTTGTAGGGGGTCTTTGGGAATGTCCTCGAGAAAGCATGCCATGAAAATAATTGAAGAGCTTCACCCTCCCATAGGCCACTCATTTGAAGATCTGAATCAACCTTAGCAAGATCGAGTATGTGTCAGTTTTGGGATGTAATAATGATTCGACTACCAGGCCCAAACCAATTCCCATTCACTGCATCCAAGTGGCTCTGATCATTCACATCATCCAATATGACAAGGGCACAAACTCCTTGCAATAGGTTTTCCATCAAAGCTTTACCCTTGGCAACACTTGAAACTTCTCCATGGTAATTTACAAGGGTACCATTTTTCTGTACAAATAAATAGGCATCAAAGGTAGCATAAATTCTATTGTAAACAGCCTTGGCCAAGATGGTTTTCCCGATGCTGCCTATACCACTAACTCCCACTCTCACTGTGCTATACCATGAACTCAGATCTAATCTTTTGAGTAGGTCATGGATATGTGTTTGAAATCCCACAAGATAGACAGGGACATCCAACAGAGTAATCCCTAAGGTATTCAACACATCTTTCACAACTCTTTTTACCAGTCTTCCTTCGTATCTATAGATCACCTTTCATATATTACACCTTACAATTCAAATTTAAGCTGTAACTAAATGTAAGGAACACTAAATTAAACAAATATAGCCAGTTTATAGGGTTAAAATTTTACAACTATCATTTGAATTTATAAAAGGAAAAAGAAAAAGGGCAAAAGGTAACTTGAACTTATATATTTTTGGTTGCCTAGATGGGATGTTACATTCGTTGATCTACTTTGATTATATTGTTCTATATACTCAGTCGGCTATAATCAATTTTAACAAATAGTTTAATAGGTTGAAGTAGAAAGATCAAGGTAATTTTGAATTATACAAACAGTTTGTCCCCTAAAAGATCAAGCTAATAACCAAACCTCTGAAAAAATTTGTACTTTGTTTGAAAAAAGGGATACAAATTACTTACCCGAAGTCTTCCGCCCTTGTCCACCTAGAAAGAGAAGAGATTTTATGAAGAGCATTCTTCCATTCCTCGATAGTTTTCTCATCCTGCCAATCTAAATGGCTGCAATGTTTCTGGAATGCCTCTGCGAATGGACCCCCCTCTCTTTGAGGATAGCGAATGTCACAGGGTTCCACATCATAAAATAGGAGAATGATGAAGCCATTGGATTTGCACATCTGAGCCGCCTCCTTTAGACACCAAGTTGATTCTGCATAGTGCTGAGAAAATATCGGGATAAAAATGTCAGATGTCTCAATGGCAGTTTGCAAGCTGGATTCAATCATTTTGCCCTTCCCCAATTATTCGCTGTCGAGGAAAACCCTAAGTCCCACCCCAGAGAGAACTTCGTAGAGATGGTTGACAAAAGTTGTTCTCACATATTTTTCGTGAAAGCTAAGAAACACATTAAATTTGTTGTTGACACTGCAGAGGATTTTGGTGGGGGGAGGCTGATACCGCTGAAACACTTCGTTGAGATCGCAGAGGATTTTGGAGGTGGACACTTGATACTGAATAGAGATCTCCATCAGTTGTTCTGAACAAGTTTGAAGAGTTGAACAATAAATATGAAAGAGAAAATCGAATACATATGCAGTCGCAAAACTGATCGCAAAACTGATCGTGGGTATATAAACAAAGTTGAATGCCGCAAAAACATGGAGGTGGAATTTTCCTGTGAAGTTTTACAGAATTTTCATGGAAACCAAATGGAGGGGACCAGCTGTGTTTGAACAGTTAAAAGTCGCTGAGATCGACGCGGACATAAAATGACTACGCGGAAGAATTGCTTTATTAAAGCAGTCTTGACATTGATGTAGGAATTTTCCTGCGAAGTTTGAGAGGATTTCGTAGATACAATATGAAGTCTCACGTGAAAGAGTGGAGAAGAATCTTAACTCCTTATTTAAACATTATTGCTCACTCGGAAGGCACTACCCTATAACTTTTTCAATTTCCTTTTCTACCAAAATATTTACACGTGGAAAGCAGAGGATTTCAGCTGGTGAAGATAGGATTTAAAGTGCTAAAGAAATTAGTCTTGTGGTAGTTCCACGGTAAAGTCATGTGACAAATTTTTGGGATAAAATAAAAGAATTGGAAGTTCCAAATGAGCTTAGAGCAACACTCTCTAGATTCTATGAACAATTTTAAGGGTAAAATTAGAACAACGAATGGAATGTTGGAGCGTTTGGTAGTGACAATAGTGTCAAACAAGGTGTCTTCTTTCTCGAATATTGTTTGGGCTATAGATTAATAAAGTTAGAAGAATGGTCAAACAAGGCTAGTGGAGAGGAACTTTGATTGACTAATTATGTAATAAAGTTATTTGTATATCTAAATGATATCATTTTAATTGTTAAAATGGCTCATGGCTTGAGGAACACTTGAATGCATTTGAAAATTTTTGTCATGAGGTTGTGATATAAGTGAACACTAGAAAACCCAGAGTAATGGTCTTCTCTTTGCAAAAAAATAACACAACATATTTTTCTTTGTGTAGGCAATTCATTAGAGATGGTGAATGTGTACAAATACCATGGGAATAGTTTTTCACAAAAAAAATCAATTGAGAAATGTGTAGAGAAAAAAGAATTCAAGGAGGTTGGAAAGCGCTATATTCTCTACAAAATAGATGTAAGAATGCAAAGTTATGGGATTGGTAAATGAAGAAAATATTTTTTCGCTTATTGGTCACCCTAGTGATACACTACAAGTGTGAAATTTAGGGTAGCAACATGTTAGATCCTAAATGGAGGCAAGTAGAAAGAATTCAAAAACATCTAATCATCATTAGTCTTAAAATTAAAAGCATTGTCTTGTATGGGATCCTATTGGTAGAAATTGGCACCTTCCCTTTAGAAGCATTTGAAATGGTCTATTTGTAAAGTTACTAAAAGAAGGTGCAAAATATGGAAAACCATTGCTTTCCTCAGATGTTTTTTGATGATTTAACACTAGATAGAAGGAAGAACACATGGATGAAACAAATGACAAATGGATGAAGAAATCGATTGTAAATATACAGTATCCAAATACTAATGGGAAAATAAAAATATTTGTGATGAAAAAATTTAAGAGTATTGAATATGGTCAAATCAAAATGGACATAAAAAGGTTCATTATACCAAAGAATTCCATCTCGCGAGAGATAATGACGAAAAATCCTACATAGGAACAAATATATAATGAAGAGCAAAAATGTTGATAGCTCAACTAAGAACTGGTTCTCATCAAAAGGTGTGAAACATGTAGATGGATGATACCTAAAGAAGCATAGGAAAAGAAAATATGCATATTTTGTAACATGAGAGTGGTAGAGACATAGTGACATTTTATCATGGAGTGAATAATGTACTATGACATTTGTTCCAGCTATGTCGATATTTTAAAAGTAGACAATTCAAGTACTTTATTTAAGGAAATGCAACTAGATAAAATAACAACCCTATTGATCAAAATTCATAGTACAGGGGCAGATCTAAAAGGGAAGTTAGAAATTATCTAAAGCTTTGGTGCTCTATTTTGGAGTGTGTGTTATTTGTGGCTCCCATAGGCTGCTTTGGCTTCACAAACATTATAAAATCATTCATTCATAAAGTGGATTAAGGTGGTGCAAGAATTGTGACACACTAACAATCATAGGAGGAGAAGGATATTGAAGATGAGGAAGATCAACTATTGTGTTGTCATTGATGTCAACCCTCAATGGTATGTTGTCATTAATATCCTATGTGTAGTTCTCTGTAGAAGTATTGTTGATCTATGATGAAGAGTCTTATTTCTTGTCAGTGATAATAATATCATATTAAAATGAGGATTATAAGATTTAAAATGATGATTATAAGTATTAAGATGAGGATTAGATGTAGTGTGATGATGTGAATATGTTTAAAATTGCAAATACTAGAACATCCTTGAAGCACTGATTCCCCACTTCTATTTCTTTCGAAAGATGTTCCTTCATTGAAATGGTCTGACAAAATTTTCATGGAATCCACAATTGTTCCTGTACTACCCAGGTCTGAAATCATAGCTCCATAACATGTTCCTACACATAGAATAATGGGGAAAAGATAGGGAAAATAGGTTTTCCTTGGTCAAACCCCTCTTTAAGAATCAACCTTGAAATATGATAGAAATTGCATAAAGGAAATAATGTAAAAAAATAAGTTGTTGATTTACATTGCATAAACCATCATGAACAGATATAGAAATTGCTCGAATCCATTAAGATTCTTGACTGTACTTTGAATCCAAAGAGTTGAACTTGGAATGTGATGTAGGATCAAGGATGCCCTCACAAATACATAGATCTACGATTGTCATTCCAAGATCTAGAGCGTAGATATGCTTGATAACCACATGTAAAGAACAAGAGAGAAGAGGATGAATGAATAGATCTTTCTTGATTGAGAATTCCTCTACTTGGCCATCATGTGAGAGAAACTTGCACCGACTGGATAATTTTCCTTTCACTTGATAGATATTGAAGAAAATAGAGACTAGGAGACATTGAATTGGATGCTTGCCTTCAAATCTTGAATCCAAATCCTCAATTTCTCTTTGATTTCTTGCACTTTATGAATAGATAGCTTGTACTTGATTGATTCATCAATTAACACATGATTCTTTCTAAATGAGGGAAAGAGGCCCTTTTATACTTTAATCCCTCAATTCAAGATTCAAATTTGATCTAGGCTAATCATAATTGAAAAACTTGGAAGTAGACCACGAAATAGGGCTTCAAGAAAAATTTGGGCCCAAAACCCTAGGGTTAGATCACCTTGGCGATGTGTCCTAGGTGTAGATCACATTGGCGATGTGTCATAGGGATATATCACATTGGCGATGTTTCCTAGGGACATATCAGATTGGTGATGTGTCCTAGAGACATATTTCATTGGTGAGGTGTCCCAAGTAGAAACAAGTGTAAATTTCACGAGGAGATCAAGGATAGTGAATACGTGTGGGAGAAGAAAAGATTGGTTAGTAGGATCAAGCATGACATGCATTTAGACCTTGAAATAGCTGAAATGGACTGCCTAATAGGTCCTAAAGCATCCAATTGTGAGTGCTAACTTTTTAGCACTATACATTTAGCCCCCACTTTAGTGAGAGTATGAGACAAACTCATACGGACAATAAAGTAGATCAATGCATAAGAAAAATCTCATCAAGGTCAAGGAGACAAAGAAACATCAAACCCCCAAGTGACTTAAGTATTCATTGTGTGTGTGAATTTTATACCTAGTTGTAGACACAACACTTCAGTAAAACATTAGAAGTTAGCCAAAAACCAAAATTGTGCAATGAAATAGAAACTAAACTAACCAGATGATTTACTTCCTTCTAGTAGGTGTGAGTATGATACTTTCAAGTTAGACCAAGACCAGTAACAATGCAACACTTAAACAAAGGATTTGAATGCAAAGAATGAAAACTATAGGAATGCAGATTTAATTTATATTTTTGGTATTTTCTATACAATAATATGAATGAAAAACTGTATAAAGCTAAGCTATATGAATGAGATTGGAATGCAGATTTAATCTAAATATGCTACGAATGAGTATGAAACTATAAATGAGAAACTATGCAAAAGCTAAATGATCAACTATGAAAGATCTCACAAATCGCCTGTTGCAAATGCTCAATCCTTCAATCACCAATTCGCTAGAGTAATTGTGAAAATTTAAATGTTGTAATTATGAAGAGCTAAGCCATGTTTTTATAGAAATCCAAGGCTTTGAGGATGCAAGAGAAAAGCCATAAATCACTCTTGATAAACTTAGGTTGATTTTTGAGTTATCAGGAAATTAGAAATAATTAACTCACAAAATCATGCAAAAGCATGCAAGAATAACTTTTTAACTCAAAACAGAAGTTTAGATCAGCTTTCAAGTCAAAATAGAGTGTTGAGTTTCCAAAAGTTAACAACTTGCATTAATTTCCTGATTTTGAGTTTAACTACTTTTTGAATGTGCACAATTAATTATGAATTAATTAAATAAATAAAATGAATTATTCTCAACTTAATTGATTTTTGAATTAAAATAATTGATTTATGGGTTAATGAATTATTAAATCAAACTTTATTCAAAAACTATATTATTAAATATTAACAATTGACATTAATTAATTAAATAGGAATTTAATCAATTAGTCATAAGAATTTTTATTTTATTGTCAAAATTAAATAATACAATTTAGGAATAATTTAATTAAATAATTAAGTGGTAGTATTAAATCTAATTAATTAAATATTCAAAATATTCAATTAATCAAACTTTAAGATAAATAGGATTTATCACCAAATAATAATTAAATTAAAGATAATTAGATAAATTAGGAATATTGCTAGGAATATTCCCTGATGCAGAATTTAGGATAAAATCAATTAAAATTTGATAATATGTAGATGTGCCTTAGGTTAGGACTTTGATGTCAATTTTGTTTGAATTAAAGATGTAGGAGGTTAATGAACCTATAGCCCATTTTTGGGGTATTACATTCTGCCCCTCTTTGAATCACTATGCAAAGCATAATGGTCCAAAGAATAGTCTGTGTTTGATATACATATGAAATTGATTCGAAAGATTTGAGATTAACTGATTCTAAGATAGAAACCAATTAAAAGATTGGAAAAAGACGCTGACCCATGTCCAGGATGACCAAGAATCAAGATGATGCTAGCTATATCAACAATGAATTAGTGATTATGAAGAAGTGTCAAAACACCTGATCGTGAACCTTATGATTGCGAAGAAGTGAGTGACCGATTCCAGACCTCAATGTCCTTGTATGAATCATATTGGTATCACATCTTGAACCCATCAGTTATGAAGAACCAAGGAAATAACACTAATGAACCAATGGTTATGAAAGTAGATACAGTTTACAAGATAGAATTAGGATACCAGATTGCAATAGATTTTCCCAAAGAGATGATAGATTTTCCCCAAGCGATGAGGACTTTAGATGAATCAGCAACTAGACATGGTTGTTGTCTTGATTACTGAGGAAAGATTTGATTGACAAAAATAGATTGACAGACTTTGAATGATGTGAAATACCATGCCCCCTTCGGGATTAAAATTGAAATCTGACAAGAAAAATCAACATTTGTAGTTTAGAAGCATGTTAATTGATGTGAGAATTGGTTATTCACATTCGACAATGCATTCTGCATCATTTGGAGGTCTAGAAGACCAAGTTTGACTAGGTTTGACCATGAGTTGACCATGGTTGACCAAGTTGAAATTTTGATAGTTTGATGTAAGATAATCAGTTAAGTTGAATTCTAGATTTATGTGATGATTGAAGGTTGATTATGCAAGCAGTCAGACATCTTGGGTCTGAAAATTTTAATTCATGATTTTGACCTAGTAAATAATCTTAGATTTCAATTTTGATCCCAAAAATGGGTTCAGAATGTCAAAATTAGCCAGGGGTACAATTTTCATGAAAAACGGAGCACTTTTGAAAATTAGGTCAAAAGCTATATAAAGGCTAGAAGGGTCATTTTCAATTCATTTTCACCGTTTACTTTTGAAAACCTTATGGAGCCCTCTAAGTGAGAAAATGGTAGAAATGAAGGTACCTGTGTCTTCTCACCATTTGAAGCGTAGCTGAAGGCATCAGAGACCTCGACAGTATGGACATCCGGTAGGTGGACCTCTTTGCTTCTCTGAAAAGTCAATTTGTCTTTTTTTATAGCGTTTTTAGCATTTGTTTTGTATGTTTTCAACTTTTAATTTTTGCATGCATGAAAACTTGTATGACTGTCTGTCTAGGCTCATACGACTTTTCAACTCTAGGTAGATTGTTGTTTCATTAACCCCCTAGACTCATACAAGAGGGACCCAAGAGTCATATGACGTTTCATCAGGTCCCTCCTAACTCGTATGAGGAGATAAACAATGTCGTATCATCATGATTTGTCATATGGTAACGAGTGAAAACTCGTACAATTTTTTCTACCAGTCTACTTTGTTGTTTGAAAAATAGTGAGCCCAAAACTCATTTCTAGGGCAAAATTTTGAATTTTCAAAACTTTGAGCTTGATTACTGAGTCTTTGATCTACCTTCTGAAATAGAAAATTATCCCATTCCTATATGTGTAGCCTATTTTTCAACCAAAATACTTATAGAGTTCCCTATTTTTGTGCTATGTAGGTCATATATCCTGATGTTCACATATGTATCTCACATCTAGCCACTCAGAGACTCTATGTTTCCTTGCCTGATCCAATGAGAGTACATCTTGCTTCCTGTGGGTTTGAGTATTTTATCCATTTACCCAAGATTAGGGTAAACCATGGTCTTTTGATGGCATTGATAGAGAGATTCCATTCAGAGACACAGACATTTCATCTTCCCATTGGAGAGCTCACTGTGACTCTAGAGGATGTTTACAAGATTTTATGTATTTCATTCCATAGTAGTCAACATCTAGCTTATGTGAGTTTGGGGAACTCTCAACTATTAGCATTTAGATGTCTCTTCAGAGATGACACACAGTTGACTAGTTCCATTTCATGGGAGACACTAGTACAACATTATGGACAGTATCATAGACTAGAGTGTATTATTGCTAGGATGATTGGTGGTATCATCATGTCTGACCGTTAGTAGAACGGTCTTCTAATGGGCTGGGCCCCGATGGTAGCACGTCTGATGGTGACTCCTCTGAGTTATCCTGGGGTCAATGTCTTTTGGCCCACATGTTCTCTAAGATGCATGAGGTAGTGTATTAGGAGAGCAAGACTTTTACTGCTGGTGCTCTAGTTTTACAAATATGGGTGTCAGAACATATCCTGGTTTTGAGACCAGTGTTTCATTCATAGAGGTAGCCACAGGAGCTTGTGATATATATTTATGCTGGGTATGTCATACAGGGGTGCATGGGCCATGTAGAGTACTAGAGACAGTGTCTATATGACATGACATTTGTATGATGGAGGCCCTATTTAGAGATTGAGCCTTGGCCTACTGCACAAGAATGGTTTAGTTTCTTCTTTTAGAGTTGTGTGCTGATAGGACAATTGTCATCTGTTCTGGAGAAATTTCTTATCACTAGGGTGTAGCGATAGTATGGATGAGTATAGGATGCACTGCAGGATTATGCCACATATGCTCTAATATCTCGTGAGCTCAGACTTGGATGGACCTTGAGGCTTTCTTATGCCTTGTGTTCACAAGAGTACAGTACTATCATTGGTAGAGACTAGGAGTATAGGCCACGGGTTGTAGATGCAAGAGTTACAGATGGGCTTATTGCATGGCTTGTTGATCATCCTTTTTACAAATTTTCTGACCCTACAAAGTTGATACCCTCCATAGAGGAGGTGATGGATGTCATAGGTGGTCCAATGAGATAGGGTCTTAGAACCACATAGCTTCCAATTGTACACCCCACACCTCTGAGACCGAAAGCGATGGCTCCTCCACAAAATCCATCAAGATATATGAGACCACCTCATCCCACTAGTTCCATAGTAGGTAGATCTACAAGTGCACAAAGATGGACTAGGGGAGAGGGTGATACTTTAGGGAGTATTGGTACTGCCGAGGAGGTACTTGAAGTTTAGTAGGTTGTAGGTGGTGATACTGATCCCATATAGGAGGATACTAGTTTTGATATGGGTGTAGAGGTTAGACATCGTAAGGCATAGAGAGAAGAGACCACAAAGCAGCCTACTAAGGATACTAACATGTCAGTGGTAGATGTTGATCCTAGTGTTCCATTGTCTACATAGGAGATCATGGGGAGGCTCAGATTATAGGTCCAAGACTTGAAGATGCGTAGTGCTCGCTGGTAGGAGAGATATCTAGAGGTAGATAGAAAACACACTAAGCTTTGTGGTGAGGTTTAGAGATTACAAGTAGAGGTTATTCATCAGACCTCTAGATCTTCTTACTATGTGTTTGCATACTACATTGTGGTTCCCCTTGCTCAGAGAGTTCCTTTGTACTCTCAGTACATGATAGAATCAGAGGGAGCAAGAGAACTTAGGGCCAAGGCAATACCCGATGCACCACTACCACCTCCTCTAGATGGAGAGGATCATGTCGACAGCTGATCTGTCATGATATTGTGATATTTTTGTTGCTTTTTTGATATTGATACTGTTCTGATAGCTCACATGAGCTCATTCTTTTGTATATTGTGCTAGTAGTGCACCCCTAACTATTTTGAGTTTTATGATATATATATGAGATTGAGACTTTTAGTTGTGACTTCATTTGTACTTGTCATGTTTTTGATGTATGATGATATCATGTGATGTAAATGCTATGAGTAGAGTAGAATGTATGTATAGATTCATGCAATGCAATGATTTTCTTTCATATGTATGAATGTTATGTAAATGTACTTGACTATGAAAAGTGTATGTATGGAAATGTATGTAATGCAATAGATGGAATGAATGATTATGAATATGTAATGAAAATACAATGATACACATGATATGTTTTGCAAGTATTGATAAGGACAAGTACTCAGTCTTATGTCAAAAAGGATGTTTAACCCAGGATTATGACTACTTGCGTTTCTATGAGAAAACCTTCGTATGAGATTCAACTCTTCGTGTTTAAGTTTTAAGCATAGTTTTTAGAAAGATTGATAAAGATTATCAAGCAATTTGTGAGATCATGCAATCATGCAAAGTGTAAAATGACATGAAAAATGAAATGCAACCTAGGACCTAGTCACTGATCATGTGTTCGTCATTTGTCATCATTGAGTTTTTAGGTAATCGGATAAATCAATACAATGTCCACTAGTTTATAAAACCATAGACATATGAATACTGATTTGTATGCACAAGAATCAATACAATGCCCACTGGTCATATAACCATGAACATATGAATATTGATTGTGTTTTCAGAATGTTAGATTAGATATAAGCACCAAGCCACAAATGCTAGGATGACCTGAATATCATGTCCATTTTAATATAGCAATTTGTATAAGAATCAAAACATAAATGTCATTATGACCAGAATACGCCTTGCTGAAACAAACACCTCAAGCAATCAAGAGATCATTTTAAATCCACTGTGAATTACCCGTAGTGACCCTTTATCATTCACATCCTTAGGCAAGATTGCATTTCACAGTAGGAGACAGAACTCACTCAAAAAGACAATAGTTAGATCAAACTTCCTTGAATTTTCTGGGTATCAACGGTTGAGGTACGCATGGCCATCCAATTTGAGATAGAGGCTCTTATAGTCAGACACCATTTCAATCTAGAAGTTTCAAAGTTGTTAGATTTTCACATACAAGAAAAAGACAAAGAAAAGATGATGCCCCCAGTCATCACTTTCTAAATCCTATAAAGGACATCATCGAAGAGCTTGAAGGGACAAAATATGCAAAAATCTGAATGCGAGTCAGTAAGCATACAAGGAGATAAAAGCATGTAAAAGCATAGATTGTTTTCAATTTGTGTTTGATTGTGTTGTTGTAGATGTAAAATCCTTTTTGGAGAGGAGATAGATAGACAGACTCAGATGAAGCTTCAAAGGACTCTGACTAGATATGACACATCTAAGGTACATTGGAGGCCATAGGATATGACTTTGATTGCCCCCAAGTTTGAACATTGATAGGATATAGATGCTTGAGTTGATTGGTGTACAGACTGAATTTATTGAAAATAGGAATGCATAAACAAACTGGGAGATATGTACAAACTAAAGCAAGACTGAAAGCTAGGAAAGAGCAAGATTGTGCTAATAGATGGACCATTTTTTAACAAGTGGTTCCCATTTGCTAGGTTTTCACCATCCTAGTAGAGATTTTATTTTTGCTACTAAGGCTCCTATTTCCAGGTTTTCACCAAGGCACTTTTTCTTTTTCTCATTTCTTTTTGTATTTTTCATTTTTCCAATTTTTTTTTAAGAAAATTTTGATATTTTTTTGTGAATCATCAAGGTGCCCATTGCTAGGTTTTCACCAAGATGTTCATTTTTTAGGACTTTTTCAAATTTTTATAATTTGTTCATGACATTTACCATAGAATGAATGCCTTAAGCATAGAATTTCTTCAAATGGAGAATGTTGATTGGTTCTTGGAGCTGTTCTCCTTCAATCATTGAGAGTTGATAGGCACCAGAGCCAAAAGTAGCAGTGATAACAAAGGGACCCAGCCAGTTGGGTTCAAACTTCCTCTTGCATTCTCTATGTGATTGATTTTTAGGATTCTCTATCAAGACTAGATCGCCAACCTAAAATTCTCTATGTTTGACTTTCTTGTTGTAGCCTCTAGACATTCTTTTCTGATACACTCTGAGATGATCATACACTGCTTGTCTCCACTCATCTAGTAGTTCAAGTTCTTGCAACCTAGACACTCTGTAGTCATCGTCAATTACTAGATGATTCATTCTGATTCTTAGCAATGGGATTTCAACCTCAATAGGCAATACTGCTTTAGACCCAAAAACTAAAGTGAAAGGTGTAGCCGCAGTAGGCATTTTGATACTTGTTCTATAGGCCCAAAGAGCTAGATTGATCATAAGATGCCAGTCTCTTCCTATTTTATTAACTGTTCGGTGCAAGATTTTTAATAGATTCTTATTAGAAGCCTCTGGTTGTCCATTCCCTTGAGGATAGTAGATAAATGACCGATGTTGTGTAATCTTGAATTTGGCACATAAATCATCCAAGTCTTTTTTCTTGAATTGTCCACCATTATCTTTGACTATAGAATGTGGAATACCATACCGACATATGATGTAGTTCAAGATGAACATAGATATTTTTTTTCTAGATGCTTGTGTCAAAGGGTCTTCTTATACCCATTTTGTAAAATAATCTATAGATGTGATTATATGGGTATTTCCATTAGAAGAATGAGGATGTATGGCTCCTATAAGATCAAATGCCCATTGATGAAAAGGCCATTGAATAGTGAAGGGAATTAGATCTCTCCCTGGAGCATGAATTAAGTTGCCATGCACTTGGCATTTTTGATAGTTCTTAGCAAACTTGATAGACTCTTTCTCTATTTTAGGCCAATAGTACCTATCCCTAATAAGTTTTTGAGCTAGTGTTAAACCGTTCGAGTGTGACCCACAAATACCATCATGGACTTCCTCTAATGCACATTGAGACTCTTCCTATTCTAAACATCTAAGTAGCATACCAGCTAAACCTCATTTGGATAGATAAAAACCAATGATGACATATCGGGAGGCATTACGGATAAGGTATCTCTTTTCATGATAGTTAAAGGTATCAGGAATGATTTGGTCTTTGAGATAGGAGAATAGGTTTTTATAGCTGAAGGAGTCATGACCCACAATAGTGCAGATCATACAGGTATCAGGGGAGTCATATGCAGGATAAGATAGTGCTTCCACTAGGAACTTGTAGCATATCTCATGCTCAGGCTGCTATAATAAAGTAGATAATGTTTCCATTTCATCGGTAGCCTTATTCTTTGTTCTAGGTATTTTCTCAAATGTGATCGATAGGAAATATTTCTTTAGATCATCTACCATTCTCTTGTATGGAATGAGCTTTTCATCCTTTTTTTGGTACACATCATTGACTTGATGTATTACAAGTTGTGAGTCTCCATAAATGTGTAATTCTGTTACCCTCCACTCAATTGCTATTTTCATACCATTCAAAAGGGCTTCATAATTAGCAATATTGTTTGTAAAAGGAAATTTAATTCTAAATACCTTAGTAATGGAGTATCCTTGAGGAGTGATAGACAAGATACCTGCTCTAGATCCATTTTGTGTATAGGAGCCATCAAAGAACAATTGCCATTCTCTAGAAGAAAGATTCATGATAAAGAAATCAGGAAATTCCATTTGCATTGGTGTGTCATCAAAAAAAGGTGCATCTTCTAATTGATCAGCAATAACTTGGCCTTTAATAGCTTTTCTTTCAACATATTCAATGTCAAATTCACTTAAGAGCATGACCCATTTGGCCAATCTACCCGTGAGGGCAACTTTTCTTAATAGGTACTTGAGTGGATCAATCTTAGCTACTAAATGTGTGGTATGAGCCAACATATAATGTCTCAATTTTTGTGATGCAAAGATCATAGCCAGACAAGCCTTTTCAATCATAGAATAGTTATTTTCATATGCTACCAATGTTCTACTGATATAGTATATAGCTCTTTCCTTTTTATTCTCATCATGTTGTGCAAGCAATGCCCCCAATGATGTATCTGTTGTGGAGACATATAAGATCAATGTCTTCCCTTGAATAGGAGGCATCAAGATAGGAGGATTTGATAGATACTTCTTGATATGATCAAAATTCTTTTCATATTCCTTGCTCCATGCAAATGTCACACCTTTATGTAATGTCTTTGTAAAAGGTTGTGATATGTCCGCTAGCTGAGATATGAACCATCTGATAGACTGAACTCTCCCTTGTAATGTTCTCATTTAACTGATATTCTTGGGAGGTTGCATCTCCATGATAGCTTTAACTTTACTTGGATCTACTTCAATTTCTTTCTTTGAAACTATGTATCCTAAGAGCTTTCCAGAGGTGACACCAAAAGCACACTTCTTAGGATTTAGTCTGGGACTAAATTTTTCTATTTTGTCTAGTATCTTGCTCAAGTCATTTAAATGTTCAGCTCTAATCATAGATTTTGCTAAAGTATCATCAACATAATCCTCCATAGTCTTATGCATTATGTCATAAAAAATAGAAGTCATAGCTCTCTGATATGTAGCGCTAGTGTTCTTAAGCCCAAATTGCATGACATTCCAATAGAAGGTACCCCATGCGCATGTAAAAGTAGTTTTCTCTTGATCTTTTGGAGCAATTTTTATTTGATTATATCCAAAAAAACCATCCATCAAAGAATACATCTCAAAGCCCGTAGTCATGTCCACTATCATATCAATGTTAGGTAGTGGAAAATCATCCTTAAGGCATGCTTTGTTTACATCTCTGAAATCTGTGCACACTCTTATTGATTTGTCTAGTTTAGAAATAGGTACAATATTAGAGATCCATTCTGCATAATCAATAACTCAAATAAATCCATCTTTGAGGAGCTTCTCTAATTCAGCTTTTACCAAGATAAATTTTTTCTTAACAGGTTTAACATTTGGAGCTATAGATAAATGGTGCATTATAAGATCAGGATCCAACCTTGGTATATTTAAGTATTTCCATGCAAATCTGATCTTCTTTTCTGTTAAGAATGTGGTAAATTTTTTCTTATCTTCTTCTGATAAAGATTGTGCTACATGGATCAACTGTGGTTCTTCTATTGTTCCCAAATTGATGGATTGAGTGGGCTCAATTAGAACTGAAGATCTATCCTATAAATGACTCAAAAGGACATCAAATATCTCATCCTTAGGTGCCTTAGAGAGGTTTTCACCTTCAGATACATCTTTTATTTTTACTTTTGCAGGTTCTGAGACTCCCAAAAAGTGGTTTTCACCCTCATAACTCCTTTTCTTTTTATTCTTATTCTTATTTTTTTGACTAAGATACTTCATGTCTGACTTCATCATGCTAACACTTAGTTTATTGATGGAAGTCCTCATAGGCTCAACCACATTGAGGTAGCAAGAAAGGGCATAATCATTGGGAAAGGTATAAATACCTTGGTTCAAGTTGGTGGACGTTATGTCAAGAAGGTCAGGGTGTTGGATAGTCAAAGTGGTGAAAGATTGGGAAAGAGTGTTCATGGATATGGATCTATCATCATTGGTCCTGACCCAACGTTTGAGTTTAAAGGTAATATTACAACTTAAGACATTCAATTTGTGAATAGGCTTAATGTCATTGTGGAAATCCACTTCAGGCATCGGTGGATCAGACTCGATAAGTTTATCATTTTGCTCTAGACTTACATTGGGTTGAGGTGCATATTGGTGAATAACATCAACATGCTTTTCTATAATAAGTTCATCTAGTTTTGGAATGACTCTCCGTTCATAGTTATTTGATTCGTCTTTTGTTTCTTCATCTAGACCTCTAGGAAATCTAAGAACATGAGTAAAGTTAGGATGAATACCCCAAGAAGGGTTTTCCTCATATTCTGATTTGAATGCATACTCATGGGAATCTATCTCACAAGAACTACCACCTTCCTCTTTGTCTGTTTGATTTCCTTTGAGATTAGCTAGTTCTTGTGTTGCAACTATCTCTTGCTGTATAGTAGGTTCTTGTGTTTCTACTACATTAATTCTTTTTATCGGATCATCTTTAGCTTCAAGGATGTCTTTTATTTCTTTAGGAAAATGCTCATAAGGAATGAGCTCATCAATGGTGTCTAAATCATCACTATCAGATTGTTTAGTTATGTCCCCCTTTAGTTGATTTTCTACGGAAGGCGCAATTTGTTCTAGGATGTGTGGAGAGTTCTTGCTAAGAAAGAAAGGCTTCTTTGTGTATCCTAGACCTGTTGTATTCTTTTTTTCTTGGCCATGATGATCAAGAGGTGATAGAAGACCTTTACCCTATAGTCTGGGAGGTCCTTTTCCTTTATATCCCTTTTTTGTGATCAATTTGTCTCCTGGGACATATGACTTAGAAGGGATATTCGGTATTTTAGCATCACATTTTTGAACCACTTGAGATTTAGGTTCATCTTTGTATAGCCATGTGAGCACAGCTTCATCCTCTTCAAACTCCTATTTAGATATTTGTTTTGCAACAAAATTTCCTTTATATGCTTCAAGAGGTTCTTTAGACTCTAGCTTGGAATGTTTTAGAGTTTGTCCATAAGACTTAGGAGAGATAGGGAGAGATGTCAAAGATAAGACTATCTCTATAGCATATTCTCCCATACCATTTTCTTTGATCTTAACCTCTTTAGCAATCTCTTCCATCTTAGATGTTGAAGCAATGTCTAGCTGCCTAGTGGAAGATTCTCTATTATTGGGAACAAGTTTATTAGCACTCTCTTTCAAGGTATTGCAAGTTGTATATAGATCAATTGGAATTATCACCTCTACTCCTTCATAAGGAAACTTCAAACACTAATGGAATGTAGAGGGTATGGCTTTCATTTCATGTATCTAGGGTCTTCCTAGAAGGATATTTTAAGCCAAAGGTAGATCAAGAACTTGACATATAGTATCTCTAATGACAGGACCTACTCTGATAGGTAGGACAATAGTTCCCTTAGAAGATATTTCTTGCTCATCATATTCTTTGATAGTTATCTTCTTCCTGGGATCAATGGCCATTTATGAAAATCCCAATTGTGTAATCAAGTTGAAATAACAAATGTTTAGGCCAGTGCCTCCATCTATCAACACATGTTTGACATGATAGTTTTGGATCAAGACTTCAATATGCAAGGGCTGGTTATGCAAATGACTCAAGGATTTATCATCTTCCTCTGAAAAGGAAATGTACTGTGGAGATGTAAGATGACCAACCATAGTCTGGAATCTTTCTAAATCAAGGTCATCAAGAACATTGGATCTGAGTAGAGCTTTGTCTAGAATGGCTCTATGAGCTAGAGATATCTGAAGCAACTCAAACATGGAGATTTTAGCATTTGTGTGCTAGAGTTTTTAAACAATACTATAGCCTTCTATTTAGAAGTAGATGAAAGATTGAAAGGCACCTTAGGGATACTGGATGGATCTAGTATTTGTCCTTGTAGGTGTGTCTGAGCTTGTGATCAAGTAACTACATTAGCTGATTGATATCTCTATCTCTTCTTACAATTGTGTTGACATTGCAATGCTCAGATAGGCATGGTTCAACCATATTGATAAAACATTGTTTCTAGATTAGGCATAATTGACTTTAGCACCCATATTAGGTTGAGAAGAAGAATCTTCTTTACCATGTTTAGGAAATGGTTCTGTGAATGTTGTATGATCATTATTACTCTTATGATTGTTAATCATGATGTCGCCATTATCAATTTTGTCTTGTATAATGTGTTTCAAGTGAATGCAGTTATTAGTCTTACGACCTTTATTGCAATGGAATTCACAGAAATTGTTCTCTCTCCACCATTTCAGTTTAGGTTCTGAATCAAAGACTTTCATCTCAGGCAAGTAGATGATTTTATTTGCCAATAGAGTTTTCATGGCAGATTCCAAGGATTCTCCAAGAGGAGTGAATTTATGATTAGGATCTATAGCCCAAGGTTTGTAATTAGATGACTTTTTGTTGGACTTTGTGGCTTCAGATTCAGAAGCTTTGATGGCTTGGGTACCAACAGTGAGATTGAAGGTTGGTGCCTTAGATGGGGCACGAATATTATCAAAAATGCCATCTGTGACAATGTCTTTATTCTTGTTCCAATTTTTGTTCTTGTCCTTAGAACTAGATCCAAATTCATACTCATCTTTTTGAAGTGTGATGTCTCCTTTTTTGACAAGTACTTTCTCAATTTTGATCGCATTATCTACCATCTTGTCAAAAGATGTATGATTTTGCATTTGTAAAGGGTAGTTGATTTCTGGAACAAGATTGTTGATGAAGATTTCCAACTTCTCAGTTTCGGGAATGGGTCTAGCATATAGAGAAAATTTCTTCCTCCACCTCTTGAGAAATGTTAGGAATGGCTCACCTAGATACTATTTCAGATTGTAGATGTCGATCATGGTGACTGAATGTTGAATATTGTAGGAGTATTGTTGATAGAACAGTTTGATTAACTCCTAAAAAGTTTTGATAGTAGGAGACATTCTAGAGAACCAATGAATGGCTTCTCCTCCTAGAGATCGAGGGAAAAGATGCATTAAGTAGGTTGGTTCATGCATAAACTCCATAGATTGAGTACATAATTCTTTGACATGATCTTGAGGGTTAGATTTTCCATCATACTTATCATATTTAGGCATCTCCACTCTTTTAGGGAATGGCAGCATATACAAGTCTTTATCAAATGGAAAAGGGCATAGAGCTTCCATGGAGAACTCCTTAGGTTCCTTTTCTTTTTCAAGTTTTTTATGTTTGACTTGCATGGCATGGATTTATTTCATCATAGTCATGATAGGAGTTTCTTCCTCGTGTGTAATGATACATTCCACATTAAATTTGGGAGGAATTTTAGCTCCTTGATGAGCTAGCTCTAGAAAGTATGCCTCTCTATCTTCCTTCAAGAAATGTTTCATCATTCTTTTGAAGTCATCATCATTTTGATATCAAACAATTTCTGGAGGTGTAGGTTCTTGATCCACAACATGTTGAGAATGGTGTCCTTGAGACCCATGTTGTGTCCCTCCATGAGACATGTTAGGAGTTTTAGGGATCCCTGATTAGATTGAGGAGGGATTTGTTGATTACCTCTATGAGTTGATGGAGGGGGGATGTAACCAATTTTCAATCAAAAATTGCCAAGATCGCCATCTTTGTAAAGACCAAAATTGTAGAGTAGCTCAAGAGTGGGACCCTTGTGAATAGTCAAAGGTGCAGTGCCAAGTGCTTCTCTAGATTTCTTGTGTGACAAAGCTCTAGTTTCCACCATTAACCTTGGGTGAAGCAAAAGAATGAGATGAAGACAACTAAAGAATGAATTGATTCTAGAAGATCGAATGACACAACCTTGTCAAGATTGAAGTGATTAAGGATTAGATCAGATGTAAATGAAGGATACTATGCCATAGTAGTGTGGGTAGGCACCCAACAGATGGCAGGCATGAGCTCACAACACTTAGCCATTTTAGCAACAAGACTGGATTTGAAGATAATGTTGACAAGGTTTTGACACAAGGTGAAAAAGACTCAAATTGATAACCCAGAAGGCTAAATCAGACTCAAGAGACCACTTTAGGAAAATGAATGAATTTGTTCTAATTTCTACTCTATTCCTAACACAATGATTGGTTCAATAGATTCTAAAAATAGGCTGTAAAAACTAAGTTTTTGACAATTCTGACCACTTTCTAGCAATTTTTCTCAAATAACTTTCTGTAGGATTGTACGACAGTGGGTATGCTAGGAAATGACAATTGAAAAACTCATACGATAGTTGCAAAACTCGTACAACAATTGATAGAAAAATTTTTACTTTTGTTTTTGATTGGTGGCAAAACTCATACGACACTATACAAGCTATCATACGACAATAAAGGGGTTTTGAAATGACACTTGCCAAAACTCGTACGACTTTCTGACCTGATGGGATGGCTTTTGACTCCAAAAAGGATTTTTACTATAGATTTTGCAAATTTTTGGTTTTCAATTTCAAATAGTTCACAAATCTCTCTGTCCAGATTGGAAGATTATTCTGAGATCGTTCATTTTTGGTAGTTAGATAGATAAACAAGCATGCAAAATAGCAAGCAAGTGATTCCAAGCACATCTGTAAATAATGAATAGGGGACAAAGTAACCCTACGCATGAACAATCAAGTGATTGAATGTGCTAGTACCTAGGAGTGCTAATTGTGTATGTTCCAAAAAAAATTTCAATAATGCACATATTCCTAGAAAAATGAAAATTTTGCCTCACTAGGGTTTGTAGTAATGGTCTGACTATAAAAATTTTATGATCTCAAGAGGGGAAACTCCAATCTAGGTGCACCGGGGTTTTGACACAATTCAAGAAATTAATCAATCAAGAGCTGCTAGGGAGATCTGACAGCCCAACAAGAGACCACACCTATGAAGATTTCCTCCACAAGGACATTTATATAGTGGCTACTGCTACCATAGTGAAAATGGCTATTATCGCTTGAGGTTTCATCCACGTGCTTAACCCAATTAAGGGAATGTCCACTACTATTAACCCTCTCTAAAGGTGACTCACAAAAGATACCACGTGGAGACTAGTTCCAGATTCAAGGATCTAAGTTTCTGATACTACCCAAAAAAGGAGTAGACCATAGTCCTCTAGCCTTTTCACTTTTAACCAAAATAGAGCAGATAGATTAATCTAACACACTAAGACCAAGATTATCTCACAAAGATCTATGATGTCAACTGCTTATGATCTATCAACCCCTCCGGAGAGAGAGAATGTATCAATCAAAAGTTGAAGACACACGAATCTAGTAGCATGTGAGACTCTCTCTACACCTTCCCTACCTATAAGGGGATCCTTCATCAATAGGAGTTTTGCATGAATAAACAAGCAAAAGAAGCTCAATCTCTGAAGATCATCCACAAATAGTGTTCATAGGGCCTATTTTCTATGTGTAACAGATATGTAGAAAGCAAATATATGTTCCTTTTATAGCCCAAAATAAATTTTGTGATATGAAAGCAAGGAAATCACACAAGCTTGACACATGAGAGTTCATTTTAATCTAAATCAAAATGTTATCAGTTTGAGAAGAATACCTGAATTCCTCGCAACGTGCTTAGTAGATTTTTACCTTTTTTAGCAATTCAGTTGTGCTTTTTCCAATCAAATTCAACAAGTATCAGTCAAAAATAGAAGATTTCAATTGTTCAGGTTAGCTATTAGTCTAAATCTGAAAAACTACCAAAAAATTTGAAATGACAATTGAATTCTAGAGTCAAAACTCGTATGACAGTGGGTTACCTCCCAAATGACAATCTGGAAACTCATACGACTGTGGGTGTCTACTCATACGACACTCAGGCTTCCAAATCATAGTGTGTACTCTCTGATAAGAGCCTTGAAATTTGAACCTGTCGTACAATAGTAGGTATTTCCCGAAATGAATTTTTGACAAAAGTCATACGAAAAAATGTACGGACAAAAAATAAAAATCATAGTTTTAACCAAAAAATGATAAGAAAGTGATATAAATTGATAGAAAGATGATGGAAACCTGTTTCAGGGCCCCACGGTGGGTGCTAGAAATGTGTGTGTGAATTTTGTACCTAGCTGTAGACATAACACTTCAGTAAAACATTAGAGGTTAGCCAAAAACCAAAATCATGCAATGAAATGGAAACTAAACTAACCAGGCAATTTACAACCTTCTAGTAGGTGTGAGTATGATGCTCTAAGATCAAACTGAGACCAATGACAATGCAACACCTAAACAAAGGATTTGAATGCAAAGAATGAAAACTATATGAATGCAGATTTAATCTATATTTTTGGTATTTTCTGTGGAATAATATGAATGAAAAACTGTATGAAGCTAAGCTATATGAATGAGATTGGAATGAAAATTTAATCTAAAGATGCTATGAATGAGTATGAAATGATAAATGAGAAACTATGCAAAAGCTAAATGATCAACTATGAAATATCTCACAAATCGCTTGTCGTAAATGCTCAATCCTTCAATTGCCAATTCGCTAGATTAATTGTGCAAATTTGAGTGTTGTAATTATGAAGAGCTAAGCCTTAATTTTATAGAAATCCAGGGCTTTGAGGATGCTAGAGAAAAGCCATAAATCACTCGTGATAAACTCAGGTTGATTTTTAAGTTATCAAGAAATTAAAAATAATTAACTCACAAAATCATGCAAAAGCATGCAAGAACAACTTTTTAACTCAAATCAGAAGTTTAGATTAGCTTTGAACTCAAAATAGAGTGTTGAGTTTCCAAAAGTTAACAACTTGCATTGATTTCCTGATTTTGAGTTTAACTGCTTTTTGAATGTACATAATTAATTATGAATTAATTAAATAAATAAAGTGAATTATTCTCAACTTAACTGATTTTTGAATTAAAACAATTGATTTATGGGTTAATCAATTATTAAATCAAACTTTATTCAAAAACTATATTATTAAATATTGACAATTGACATTGATTAATTCAATAGGAATTTAATCAATTAGTCATAAGATTTTTTTATTTTATTGTCAAAATTAAATTATACAATTTAGTAATAATTTAATTAAATTCAATTAAATAATTAAATGGCAGTATTAATTCTGATTAATTAAATATTCAAAATATTCAACTAATTAAACTTTAGGATAAATAGGATTTATCACCAAATAATCATTAAATTAAAGATAATTAGGTAAATTAGGAATATTGCTAGGAATATTTCCTGATGCAAAATTTAGTATAAAATCAATTAAAATTTGATAATGTATAGATGTGCCTTAGGTTAGGACTTTGATGTTGATTTCATTCGAATTGAAGATGTAGGAGGTTAATGAACCTATAGCCCATTTCTGGGGTATTACATTCATCAAATCCAAAACCAAGATAAAGAGGCATCACTCAAAAAAGAGAAGAAAGAAAAAGAAGATATAGTGCAATCACTAGCCTAGTAAGAGATTATCTCACTATGGACCAAATAAAGGAAGAGTTGCAAAAGATGGCATTGAAAGGTCTAGAAAGTTGTGGTATGCTAGTCAACCCATCAAAAAGGACAAGTCCTTAAGGAAATCATTGTCTTCGTTAAGGGATTTGACAAAGGAATGATCATGCCTAAGGAAAGAATTGTATCCTTGGGGATGAAAGAAAAGTGATCAGTCCTAAGGAAAGCATTGTCTCCTTAGGGATCAAAGAAAAGAGATCAAACCTAAGGAAATCATTGTCTCCATTAATGGATCCAATAAAAAGGATAAAAATAAGGAAATCATTGTCTCCTTAGTAATTTGTAAGAGAGATTGCATTGAATCATCATGTATGTGTGTGCAAAATGTCAAATGTAGTGCGAAGTGTATGCCTCCATGTTAAAGTGATTGTCAACACCTTAACGGGAGCACTAACTTTAATAGAGCATACATGAACCCAAAGGAAACCTTTCCACTATGAGATTCCCCCCAGAAAGGACAAATCAAAGGAAATAAGCATATGACAAAAGAGATCACAAAAGGTATCTACTAACTTTGGAGTCAATATGATCATATGACAATACATGAGATATTATATAAAAATAAACTTTCAACATCCCCCAAAGGTAGTAGAAGTACAAGCACAATGGAATAATATCATGTAAGAGTTATTAAGAATAGTCTTTTTGGGCCAACATCAAAAAGACCAAAAATAATAGGTAGCTACCATTTTTCATCATTCCCAATCAGAAAACATAAAGGAAAATTTAGGAATAGTGACAGATGCAAGACATAATATGTAAAACATATAGAAGAAGAGAGATACAAATAGAAGAATGTTTATGAAATTTTGATTCCTTTATCACCTTATGCCAATGGGGAAACATGGGGCACTTAAAGAAATATAAATAAAATATATAACATGCAACACATCATGGGAATCACATTACACTAAGAAAACACATAGAATCTACCTCAAAAGAGGAGTTATTCAAGTAGATCACCTGCCCCCCAGCCCCCCATCTCAGTCTATAATATCTAAGGAAGGTGGTAAAATTGCAAGAGGAGAAACATCAAGAATGGAAGATGGACCAATAACCAGTTCCAAACAAGGACCATGTTATGAAGATGGGTCACTTTGTTTGTCACTAGGAGCGATAGCTAATTGTTGTGAAAACATAGCTGGTAAATCATAACTAACATCAATAAGATCATACATATCATTAGAATTAATAGTATGAATATCATGGTTAGCATCAAAATTATCATCATCAAGAGTATCTTCTTCACCCTTTGGTTCAAGAATAGGGTGGTCAAAGAAATCAAAGCATCAATGGGTGTTTTAGCTGAATAATGATTTTGGGAAGCACATTGATGGGATCTAGCATAACATTTATGAGGATGATGATTACATTTAGTTTTGTATGAAATTGGATTTGGTTCGAGATCAATCAACATCAAGCCCTTTTATTCTTTAGGAGGAAGAATGAAAGGGACCCCTCTTCTTATCTTTGATTTCAAGAACTGCAATGCACTGAAAAATCTCTCATCCTCAACAGAACCCAATATCATCATTTGAAACAAGATAACAAGTTTGAAGTCTTGAATAAATTACTTTAGTGAAAATTTTATAAATTGAATTGCACAGGGAGATAGGCCTGAAGTCGGAAAAAGTTTGGGGATCATTAGTTTTAGGAATGAGGGCAATATGTGTAATTTTGAATTGTTTAAGAATAAAACCCTCCTTCCTAGACTCTTCCAAAGCTAAAATTAAATCAAAACTAATCACATCCCAACATTTATGAAAGAATAATACAGTAAAAACATCAGGGCCCGAAGATTTTTCTAGAACCATGGAAAAGACTACAATGTGCATTTCTTCCAAAGTAAAAGGTGTTACAAGTAGTGGTTGTCATTGCACCAAAAGATTGACTTGTTAATGCCCAATACAACTACTAGACTTATAGAAGACAGGAGGCAGTTAAGCCATGTCACGAATCCTGAGGGGAGTGCTAACCATTTTTCCAATAATCTCCCCCTCAGCTCTACCTGAGGGGATTTGAAACTATGACCAAGCTTTAATACCACATGTTACAAGTAGTGGTTATTGTTGCACCAAAAGATCAACTTGTTAATGCCTAATACAACCATTAGACTTATAGAAGATAGGAGATAGTTAAGCCATATCACAAATCCTAAGGGGAGCACTGACCATTTTGCCAACAAAAGGTGGCATCAAATCATCATTATCTAATTGAGAAATAAGGCTAGGAATATAATCTAAAAGGAAGTCTAAACTATCAACACTTGATATCAGAGAATTTGCTGGAGCTAACAAGTTACTAAAGAATAAAACCCCCTACTCTTGAATCTTCTCACCATAAGTTATAGAAGCACCCAAACTAAAAGACTTAATATTAAAGATTGAAGAAGTAGCCATTTTAATTTTGGCTAAAGAATGGACTTCATATTTTTGTCCCCATCTTTCAACTAGAGCTCCCGAGACTTCTGCCTCCAATAAATTTCCTCCCTAGAACAAAGGATTTCCTAATAAGATTGAAGTGAATTTTTATTAAGAATATAAGAATCTAAACCAAACATAATAATGTGATCATTAATAGATTCAATCTTCTTTTCAATATCATCTTTCTCATTAAAAACATTCTTAAAGATAGCTTTGTTCTAAACAACAATTTTTGACAAGTAACAAATAATGATTTCTTATAGAACTGAAACATTTGTGTGCCTTTATAAAAGGGAGAAGATACCCACCATTGAGGAAGAAGAAAAAGAAAATCAGGAGGATTAAATCACATTTGTTCAAACTTGGAAGAAGGCCTACGAGTGAAACCAGCATCATTATTTACTAAGCTAAATGAAATTGGAAAATGATCAAACTTGGTAAATGAAAGAATCTCTGAATCAATAACAAAATTATGAAGCCTAAGGTCATGGAAAATAAGAAACCTATCAAGTGTTGAAGCAATCAAACAGTGTGATCTTCTATTAGTCTAGGTCAAATGTCCATTAGCAAGGAGAACATCAGATAAGGCATTACCTGAGATGAATAAATAAAATTCATTAATAAATATTTGACTAGTTCGATTACCTCCTTGTTTCTCATTGTGAGAGACAATAGCATTGAAATGCCCCCCTAACTGACAAAAGAATCCTCATATTGTTGGATAAGGCTAGAAATCCTAACCCAAAGGTAAAGCTTTTTACAAGGAGCAACCAGACCATAAACATTAAAAAGAAAAAACTTAAAGTCATACTTACCAATAAAAAATCAAAAGTTGCCAATTAAGCTCATGCAAAATAATGGGTCCTTTGATGGATCTAGGGTTCCAAAGTGTTAAAAAGTCCCCCAAGGCTCCTAAAGAAGGGACGTGAGTTGATTCCAAAAAGGACCAATTAGAAAAGTGTTTATTATAAGCTTCCAAACAAAACTTAGTTTCTTGAATAATAATAACATCCACCTGGGAAGAATCCAAGAACTTTTTTATTCTTCCCCTTTTTTAAGGGGCACTCAAGTCCTTGACATTCCAAGAGATAATTTTCATGAGCATCTAGGAAAGTGAGAGGCCCTCCTAGTCTTAACTTGAGAAGCGAATTTATCCACAATGGTGGACTGAATACCAGCATAAATTTCTTCCCTAATCTTAACAGCTAGTGGCTTCCTACCCCTTTTTTAGTTGTTTTAGTACCATATACAAGAGATCAATTAGAAGGATATTGGTCTAGAGCTAATTTCTAAGAAAATTCAAAATCCATAGACTCCTTCTGAGAAATAGTATCCAACTGAGTTTCTTGGGAAAAAAGAGAGGGTCGGGAGTTCTTCAAGTACAATTTCATCAATCAGACTTGATGCCACTGAAACTAAAAGATAATCTTCTATTAAATGAAGCACATCTTCATTTGTACAAGGGGGAAATAGAGGTTTAGTCAAAGGAAAACAAGGTTGATCATTAATCATGAAAAAATGAATAATATGATCATTATTGGGAAGAACAAAGGAAGGAACTGAGGAGAAATCAAAAATTCCTAACAGCTTAGGAACACAAAGAGGAAGATTTGACTGAAAATTTAGAGAAAAGGTACATGAAGGAAAAGGGTAGAAGACACCTAGAGGCCTATCACAAATAGCCTAGGAATCTGACTTAATAAAAATAGAAGCCTTATATTTTAAATAAGAGAAGAAAAAATGGATCATAAATGATAGAGTACTCTAGTAATTGAATAAGGAAGTAAACTTGAAAATATTTTCATGAAAACTTTGAGTACCCTTGTAATGATAAAGATTCAAGAAAAAAGAATCTTGTACATTTAGATTCAAAGAAGGGAGTAGAAAAAAAAACCATCAGAACTTATATCAGAAGATTTAGCAGGAGGAACAAAAGAGTAGTTATCCTTTATAGGTTTACTAAATAGAGGGCAATCATGAAAATTTGAAGAATTATTAGGGCATACTTCTTATAATTTTACTGAAGATCCTTGGCATTGAAAATTAAAATGCCCTAAAAGATTACAATGCAGTATTATAGTAGTTGCATCGAGAATACAGACCTTTTGAAACCAATTGCCACACGTAGAAGTAATTGAAAGGGACACAGAAAAAGCTTTGAAAGATTAATTAATAAAAATACCCTAATAGGAAGATGAACCAACTCAAATGGGATAAGATCATTTTGAATTAAAATACCTAGCTTATTAGCCAAAATTTCCATAATCTTTGGATCCCTATATTCTTAAGGTAAGCTTGGCAGAGAAATCCAGAAAGGCATAAACAATATAGAAGTATTGATATGATGAAAATGTGGAGCCCAAGCCATAGTATAAATAGCAATCCCTCTATAGAACCATCCCTTGAAACTATGTACAATATCCCTATCCTTATCCGACTATAAGATAGTAGTAAAAAATAAAGGATTTTCATTAGAAAGGAAAAGATCCATCAAACCTGACCATGTTTGTTACACCCATGCTAAAAAACTCAAGAAAGAGACTGAAGAATAAAGCTTACCAATGAGGGCATTAGTTCATAAAAAAGACATAGTAGCATGGATCATATGATTAGGGAGAACAACCCTATTTTTTTTGGCATGGTTGAACTATCATGAATATAGGAATGTGAATCTGAGACATGGGATATCTTCAGAATAGCAAAGCATTCTTGATCCTACACATTTTTATTGAAGGAAGCCCTAGCATACTGAGAAACTCCACCATTACCTTCCAATGGATGCAAAGATGAGTGAAGATCTAGGGAGGGCTTAGGAGGAGTGCCGTGAAAAATATCAAATGCCAGCTATGGAGTAAAGTTTAGATGATGATCTTCCCATGGTAGAAGCCCTAGCATCTTCCCTATAGGAGGAGAGCCAAGGATACCTTTGAAGATTGGGGATTTACTTGGTAATAAATGGTGCCTTTTACCGCATCGATGCTGAGAAGAAAAGAGACAAAAAATATGGTGAAGAAGGATGTTTATCAAAAGCTAGATCCTTCCATTGCCCTTTCTTTAAAGCCCACTATGGAATGTGCTCTGCATGAGTCAGATTCACAAGATCAGATTAATCAAAGGGAATATCAGTCCATTTAGGGTTAGAAGATTTACCCGAAAAAAATTTCTTAGGGTCCACATGGCCAGTAGCTGAGATACCATGACCTCAACGAAAAAAATCTATCAAAGACACTTGCTTTGAAAGTAATCCTGAATCAACTATAAGAAAATGGTCGCTAACAAGTTTTTCCTCTGGGGTCACCTCTGCGGTCATCATTTTACATAAAAACAATCTTTATTGCTATACATAAAAGTGATTTTTCCATGAATGTCTAATTTTATATCCAAAGATAATTTCTATACTAACATACCATATTTGTTAATGATATTTATATTTAGCATTAATATTTTTATGTGTGTCTTTCTCATTGTTATTTAATGTAATGGTAATTAAGTTTAAAGTAATAAGTTATAGACTAACCTACATGATGAAAAACTTGTTAATGTGATTTATATTTAGTTAAAAAATGTGTGTCTCTCTTTCTCATTGATATTTAATGTAGTAGTAGATAAGTTTAAAATAATTTAACAATTATCTTTAAATTGATATCTCTATGCTTATTTTACACATATTTAGGTATGCTAAACTTAATTTTAGTCATAAATTTTTAGAATTACAACATATATATTTTCTTCTTTAAGATAAAAATGCAAATTTCCTTCCATAAAATAAAAATTAAATATTAATTAAAAATTAAAAATGAAAAATTAACTACTGAAACTTAAATATGATTTTAAACACTTAGAAATTAAAAAATTTAAATTCAATTGAATTTCAAATTTCATAAAAAATTATGTTATAAAATTTTTGAAGTTCAATTAAAAAACCCAAATGTTAACATTAGAAAAACATAAATTATAGTTTCAACGATCACTATGAAAAATATGTCCATATGCAAAACTCTCTTAAATTTTATAAACTTTGACATTCTAAGTTTCTCCTTGTTTTTACAAGTTTGATATAATAGTGATGTGTATAGGTGTGGAGGCCTAGAGGAATAACAAGGCCATTCAAGTGGAACATGGCTATGTACTTTTTGATGCACACAATCAAATTAACAAAGTTTTTGGAAAGCGTTGGAACAAGAACATCACTGCTATCAATTTCCTCTCTAATGTCACTACTTCTATCATCCTCACTATCTCTGCATATACGATGTGATCTAGTGCACAGGTTTTTGTATTTTGAACCCATCACTATTTCCCTTTCATTTGTTGCATGGTACAATTTTTTTGAAATAAATAATTTTTATTTGGGGAATAGGATTTGTCTTGATCTATAGCAGGTCTCTAAGTTTGGAAAATTTTACAATAGGAAATGCTTTCGTGAATATGTCAGCAACTTGATCTTTTGTTCCACAAAATTGTAGTTCTACCTCGTCTTTCAATTAAGTCACGAAAAAAATGAGGATGCACTTCTATATGTTTGGACTTGGCATGATATACTGGATTTTTTGCTAGCTTGATAGTGCTTTGATTGTCACAAAATATTATAGTAGGAGCATCTTGTGGATGGTGTGTATCTTCAAGTAGTCTTCTAAGCCATAATGCTTCTTGAGATGCCTTTGATGAACCAATATATTAAGCCTCTATAGATGAAAGTGATACTATTTATTGCTTCTTGCTACTCCAAGAGATTGGTCCTGATCTAAGATGAAAGATGTACCTTGAAGTTGATTTTCTATCATCAATGTCACCTGCAGAATCAAAATCTGTATATCCAACTAAAGTAGGCTCTCCCCCATACTTATACTCATGCCAAGCTGAAAAGTACCCTTAATGTATTTCAATATTCTTTTAGCTACTTTCCAATGTTCAATGTGTGGATTTTCCATGTACCTAGATACAATACCAACTGCATATGCAATATCTAGTCTAGTTGTAGTTAGATACAATAGATCCCCAACTAGTTGTCTATATAATTTTTCATCTACCTTCTTTTGAGTAGAGTTGGCACTTAGTTTTAATCCAACTTCACTTGGTGTATTAGATAGTTTACAATTGCTTGAATATTAAAAAAAATTAATACATCAAGAGCATATTTTGTTTAGAAAGCATGATCCTTTCTTCTTCTTGCCAAACTTGAATGCCCAAGAAATAATGCATCAAACCTAAATTAGTTATTTCAAAAGCTTATTTGAGTTGTTCCTTAGTTATTTCAATATTATGTTTGTGATCTCCTGTAATGATCAAGTCATCCACATATAATACAATAATAACAATTTTATCATCACTATATTTCACATACACATCTCGATCAACTTTACTTCTTTTGAATCCTGTATCTATGAAGTACTCATTTATCTTGGAGTACCATGCCCTTGGTGCTTTCTTAATACCATATAATGATTTTTTTCATCTACACACCAAATATTCTTCACCAACTTTAACAAATCATGGTGGTTGTTGCATGTAAATTTCTTCTTTTAAATCACCACATAAAAATGCACTTTTTGCATCCATTTGAAAAAATTTCCAACTAAACTTTGCAGCTAAAGAAACAATTGTACGAATGGAAGTCATTTTAGCAACTGGAGCAAAGGTTTCAGTATATTCAATACCTTCTATTTGTAAGAAACCTTTAGCCACTAACCTTGCTTTGTGTTTTTCAATAGCTCCATCTGATGTGAACTTTGTTCTATAGGTCCACTTGCAACCAACCACATTTTTTCCTTCTGGAAATGTTGTCAATTCCCACATTCTATTTTTCATCAAAGAGTTGTACTCTTCTTGCATAGCTACTTCCCATTCATCTTTTCCTTTTGCTTCTTCATATGTGCTTGGAGTGTCAACCTGCATCACTTTAGCCATGAGAGCATAGTTAGCAAACATATTTCTAGGACCTTCTTGATAAATTTCTTGAATACTACTAGTTTCTTGTGTATTTTCATCATCGCTTTCACTTGATTCTTCAACTTGTGTCCCTTCTCCTCCTGCACAAGATTGCACAGCTTGATTTTGATCATTAGTAGAAGTAGACTTAAATCTTCTTCAAACAAGATTGGAAAGTAAGATAATGCAGGAGGATTATTACTTTCAATATCTTCAACAAACCATACATTCCTTTTGATATGAATTTCATTTGTTTTAGGATTGTATAACCTATATCCTTTTGTCTCCACTACATCCAACCATTATGTACTTCTCACTTTTTCTTTCGAGTTTGTTCCTTCTTTCATTAGGAATGTGAGCATATGTATTACATCCAAAGACTCTAAAGTGAGATACTATAGGTTTTCTTCCACTCCATGCCTCTTCTAGTGTTATGTTCAAAACAACCTTAGTAGGTGTTCTATTCAAGATGTATACGACAGTATGAACTACTTCAGCCCAAAATTTAGTTTCTAGATTTCTAGAGTGAAGCATACATCTAGCCATTTCTATGATAGTTCTATTTTTTCTTTCAGCAACTGCATTTTGTTGGTGTGAATAAGAAATAGTTGATTCTTTCTTTATGCCATGCACTTTACAAAAATCCAAGAAGGTTTTATTTAAGTACTCAGTCCCTCTATCTGTTCTTATTATTTTTAGATATTTTCCACTTTGTTTTTCAGCCATAGCTTTAAAATCTTTAAACTTTTGAAATACTTCATCCTTCTTTTGTAAAAAATACACCCAAATTCTTCTAGTATAGTCATCTATAATGGTGAGAACATACCTTGATCCTCCAATTGAAGGTGCTCTAAAAGGACCCATTACATCACTATGAACTAAATATAGATGAGTTCTTGCCCTCCATGATTTACCTTGTGGGAAACATTCCACATGCTACTTTCCCATTACACATCCTTCACATACCTTATGGCTTGATGAGAAATTTGGAAGCCCATGCACCATATGTAATTTCTGCATTAGCTTGAGACTTTGATAGTTGATAT
This sequence comes from Chamaecyparis obtusa, assembly GCA_027943335.1. Taxonomy (NCBI): domain Eukaryota; kingdom Viridiplantae; phylum Streptophyta; class Pinopsida; order Cupressales; family Cupressaceae; genus Chamaecyparis; species Chamaecyparis obtusa. The sequence continues at coordinate 47,838 of BSBK01006711.1, forward strand.
GTCCCATTCTTTCATGCCATAACCTACTCATATCATCATATTTGGCAATAGCACACAAATTCTCATATCCATTGTTAGAAATAAATTCTTGAAATTTATATAATCCATTCTCCATTTTACCAGTCGTAGTCACTTTATAATTTTTGTTCACATCCTTGATTAAACATTTGTCATTATAAAATTCTATTTTATACTCTTGACTTGCAATTTGAGATACAGAAAGTAGATTTGTTTTTAATTTAGGAACTAACTTCACATTTTTTAACACTTCATTATCAACTTTAACATTTCGAGTCCCTTCAACTTCTAAAGTACTATTATTTCCCAAATATATTTTCTCTGCACTACTTTCACTTATTGATTCAAATTATTCCTTATTATGAGACATGTGTTGTGTAACACCAGAGTCAATAACCCAATCATCCTTGAAAGAATTATTTTCTTTAAGTGCAACACAAAAAGAATTTCTTTTAGAATCAACAAACTTTGTTGACTTATTTATCTCTATTCTTTTTGAAACATTCATTTTCATTATGGCCCATTTTGCCACAATAAGTACATTTCCATTTACTTCTATTATAATCTATACTTTTATTTTCATTCTTCCAATTTCTTTCTTTAGATTGATTATCTTGTGACATTTTATAAAAAAAATTTCCTTTTGTTATGAATGCCTGAGATTCATCACTAAATTATTCTCTTTCTTTAATTTTTTTTTTCTCCTCTTGAACTAGCTTAGCACATAATTCTTTAGATTTAATACTTGTTAATTTGTCTGTAGTGCCTAATCCCCATATAAATGACTAATAAGTTTGTAGAAGACTTTGTAATATAATTTGCACAAAATCTCTATTGTCTATATCTTTTCCAAGAGAAGAAAGCTCATTTTTCTTTTCCTTCAATTTAGTTAAATGAGGGACTAATTCTTGTGAACTTGATAATTTCATATTATATAACTATGTAGTGAGAGATAAGATCCATACATCACCTGAATTTTGATATAGATTCTTCAAAATTTCCCATACTTTAACTCCATTTCTCTAATTACGAACTTCTAGAAAATCTTCCTCTGAAAGTGTAAGCTTGATTAGTGTTGCTTCCTTTTTGTCTCTTTTACCCCAATTTTCTTGATATTTTCTTGGATTTGCTGGTCTTTGTTCACTGACAATGTCAATCTCATAACAATTTTAAAGAGATAGAGTGATTTCAATATGGGATACCCAATCATAATAATTCTTTCCTTTCAATTTATTGTAGGCAAAGTAGTACCAAGAGAATCCATTATGTTTAATTCTCTCCTTTTTAGATGAGAATGAAACACACTTCAGATTTTCAATACCAAAAAAAAAATGAAAATTTCTCACCAAATTTGTGTAGAGATTCTTTAATCTGCCCTCAAAAAGTCTTAGTGCTACTCCACCAATTTGCAACCTGCAAAAATTAGAACTTCACACTAACAAATTTGACATCACATGCACAAGATTTAAAATTGCTCTGATACCATGATGAACAATTTAAAAAATAGCAGTGAAAAGAGCAGAGTTTAATTGAAAAATAGAGCAGAATATAATAGAGAAAACAGAGCTGAATACTACAGTAAGACAAGGGCAGAAACAGAACAAATATTTGGCAGAATAGAGAAGCTTAGACATTATAAATTATATTACAATAAACTTGCTTTCACTTACTTACACAATGCAAGAGGGAAACTAAATTTATAAACCTGTGGTAATCTTCTGGAATTTTCCATAGAGGCTACGGTGAGAACAAAAGAGAGAATTCTAGAGAGTTCTCTACAAAAGCTATGATAGAGTAGTCTAGAACAAGTTTCTGGAGTTGATTGGAAAGCTCTAGAAACTTGTTCCAAAGTACTCTACCATAGCTTTTGTAGAGAACTCTCTAGAATTCTCTCTTTTGTTCTCATCGTAGCCTCTATGGAAAATTCCAGAAGATTACAACAGGTCTATAAATTCAATTTGCCTCTTGCATTGTGTAAGTAAGTGAAAGCAAGTTTATTGTAATACAATTTATAATTTCTAAGTTGCTATGTTCTACCAAATACTTTGTTCTATTTCTACCCTTGTCTTACTGTAGTATTCAACTATGTTTTCTCTATTATATTCTTCTCTATTTTTTAATTAAAATCTTCTCTATTCACTGCTATTTTTCAAATTGGAGCATGGCTACATACTTTTTCATGCACATAATCAAATTAACAAAGTTTTTGGAAAGCGTCGGAACAAGAACATCACTACTATCAATTGCCTCTCTAATGTCACTACTTTTTGTCGTCCTTAATCTCTCTGCATATATGATGTGATCCAATGCACATGTTTTTGTATTTAGAACCCATCACTATTTCCCTTTCATCTATTGTGTGGTACAATTTTCATCACAAATAGATAAAATCTATAGGTCATCGTCGTTGTGTATAGGAACAAAACAAAGTAAAGAGGGGATGTGTTTTTCACCAGATTTAATTGATGACTGGTGATAACGCAACAATAGATTAGTAGAGAATTAACATGACAAGATCCAATTATGGAAATTTTTTGTCTATAAGGAGGATAAAGTATCCACGTGATCACACCATTGTAAGAGAGAAAATCAAACAAAGATGGGATTCACATGACTCAAATTCTATATCGTGGAATGACATGATAGTAAATGAAATGAGACTACCTAAAAGATGTCACAAGCTATATAAATGCATGAAAAACAAGTGAATTAATTTAATATCGGTAGAAATTGGATTGCTAGATAATTTGAGGGATGAAAGTGATTTTAGGACTAGAAAAGAGGTTTAAAGCTAATCTCGAAGAAATTAAAGAGATCTCAGGAGGAGCCTAGAGTTTATTACAAATATAAGATAGAAATAGGGTAAAATATTGAACCCTATGTGACCACAATCATTGAGCTCCTTAACTCAAATCAGATCTGAGGTTCCACACAAGTTATAGAAATATAGGGTTGGTTCATCAAGGAAAATTATTGATGTTATAAGACCACATTCTTTTATTGCAGACAGTGTGGATGATAGATTAATGTTGGCTTAAAAATAGGGCATATTTCAAGTAGCCTAGATGGGATGTTATGTTCATTAATCTACTTTCTCTATGTTTACTCTATATTCAGTCGGCTATAATCAAATTTGACTAATAGTTGAACAAATATGAAGTAGGAAAATTAGACTAATTTTAAAATATTTTGGAAACATACAATTTTTTCCCTAAACAAATGGCTAGTATAATAACTGAACCTCTAGAAAAATTTCACCTTTGGTTTTTGTAGAGGGTTAATTGAAAATAGGGATACAAATTACTTACCTAAAGTCTTCCACCCTTGCCCAACCAGAAAGAGAAGAGATTTGATGAACAACATTCTTCCACTCAACAATAGGTTTTTCATCCTACTAATCTAAATGGGTGTAATGTTTCTAGAATTCCTCAAAGATTGGGCCTCCCTCTCTTTGAGGGTAGCAAACATTAGAGGTTCCACATCATAAAATAAAGGAACGATGAAGCCATTGGATCTACACATATAGGCTACCTCCTTTAGACACCAAGTTGATTCTATATAGTGCCTAGAAAATATCGAGATGAAAATGTCTCTTGTCTCAATCGTAGTTCACAAGCTAGATTCAATTTCTTTGCCCTTATCTAGCTCTTTTTTGTTGAGGAAAACCCTAAGTCCCACTCCAGAGAGAGTTTCATACAAATGGCTCACAAAAAATTTCCTCACATTTTTTTTACGAAAGGTGAGATACACATTAAATTTGTTGTTGACATCAAGGGGAATTTTGGTGGGCGAAGGGAGATACTAATGAAACTCCTCTTTGAACAAGATTTGGGAGGTGGAAGATAGATAGTGAATAGAGATCACCATCATTTATTTAGAACAAGTTGGTAGAGATTAACAATAAATAGGATCTTAGGTATACCACAAAAGAGAAATTCAAATAGATATGCATTTGTAAAAATGATTGGGGGTACATATACAAAGTCAAATGTGGGTAACAACAGAAAGTGAAATTTTCTTATGGACTTCCTAAGAATTTCTTAGAAACCATATGGAGAGAAACAACTGAAGTTTCAATAGTTCATAGTGGGTGAGATAAACAAATTTGAATGCAGTAAAACATTGAGAGTGGAGTTCTACTATTAACTTGTAAGAGAATTTTCAAGTATAAATCAAATGGACGGGACCAACAATGTTTGAACAGTTAAAAGTCAGTGAAATTTGAAAGACAAAATAAGACAATAGATAGAAACAACACTTTTTATTCATTTCATAATTTATTACAGTAGTCTTTTTTTTAGAGGTTTTAGAATCTTCTAAAATGTTAGAGTTATAGAAGAGAGTCAATATTTATGTGTTGAATATGGATGTCGGCAAGGGAAATATCTAGATGGTTAGTGTAAGAAGTTTCTATTTTAAATAGTTTGTTTGACAATATATCTTAGTTAGGTGGTGATGTTAATTCTCACCAACACTCCCCATTTATTTAAACCACAAATGCTACTCCATTTACAAATTCTTTTTCTCTTGATTATAGTCTCATTTTTCTTCTTTCAAGTGCTACAATCATGTTTTCTGGCTAACTCAAATCTTTCTTTTGTTGATAGAATCAAACCATCTCAATGATCTTTAGATCTAATGATACCTGTAGCTTATCCTTCTCCAACTGTTGTGGTAGTCCTTCAAACCTTCAAAATTATCCATTCTTCACCTTTAGTAGACGTCTTGCTAGAAAATACTTTCCTATGAGCAAAAACATTTGATATGTCCTTCAAACATTCAAAGTAATTGTGATTATTATCATTTTTCACATATGAACATTTGTACTTAAAAAACCTTGTAATCATAACTATAAGTTTTTGCCAACTCGATCCAAAGCTCCATCCACAATCTATTTTCATGCATCCTCTCATGGATTCACTTTTTGACTCTTTATACCAACATGTATTTTCACAATAATTTCGTAATGCACATATACTGCAAGGATGTAGATCCCAACACTTGTCTATAATGTGTCCTTTCCTGTTACAATTTGAACACTACATATGTTTCTTCCATTGAACAAATTTGCTTGAACTAAGAGTAAATGCAAGAAGTTGGGTGCCTATTCCATGGAAGTCTTGTAGAATTACAAAATGTCTCTTGAAATAGGCAACTGTTTTCAAAAAATGGGCACACAATTTACGTTCGGACATCCGATCTAAAATTCAAAAAATTGGTGCCTATTTTTTGAAAAATGAGTATCCATTTCTATTTTTTTATGACTAGAAATACATTTTTACACACCAATTTATTTTTTTAAGAAATAGGTGCCTATTTTTTTATTTTAAATAACAAGCACCCATTTCTTAAGACATGAGCAAGAAACATAGCTCTGCCTCATATTTTGATTCAAAATAAATTTGGTGTAACCTTGACTTCCAAAAATTTGGTTCAGGCATTGGAATGCTAGTTTTTTGCCTTGTCATAATTTTTTGAGGGTCTTCCTGATCGTATTTTTTGATGAAACAAAAACCCATTACAGCTCTCACTATCCTGATTTCAAAAATGTAAATTTTATAGTGATATGATTATTTTTACTATTTTTGTATTATTTATTAATTAAAAGTGGTACCTAAATGTAAAATAGTGAGGTTCACTAAAACTAATAATTTTGGCTTTTTTAAGTTTTTTTAAAAATAAATTATATGACAGAAACCTACATATAATTCTCTTGAAGATTTTAAAAAATGAAAAAATATAAAATTTTCATCAAATTATAATGGTCGTAGACCAAAGGTTTTGAAAATGTACTTTATAGTCAATTACAAATTAATTTAAAAAAATGATTCAATAAAAATGAAAAAATATGTTTATCAATATTTGGTGTCTTAAGTATATTTCTCAGAATGATTTGTAAAAAATTATATATTTAGGTCAAAATATGGTGGTCATACATGACTATTAGGTTGTGGTGACTAATCAGGAAAGTACTATCCAGGAAAGTACAGTACACTTTTCCTCCCGACCTCGTCGGGGTTAGCTTGTGGTGACTAATCAGGAAAGTACTATCCAGGATCGTATTTTTTTCAGGCCAACTACTTTTTGGTTATTTGGGCTGACATGTTATAATTCATTCTAACCCTAAAGCGGCAAAAATATTATATAATATGGCTTAGGGTTAGGGATTTTTTTTGTATGTATGATTTTAGTACTTGCGGCAAAATTGAGCTGTAATGGATTACGGATTGTAATCAGGTTGTAATCACTGGATAATAATAATATTGGACTCGCTGTTGGTGGACATAGCCCAAGGATTGGGTGAACCACATTAAATCTTTGTGTCTTGTGTTCTCTTCTACGTGGTTTATTATTTTCTGATATTAGTTATATTTGCACATAATTGTTTTTCTACCTTGTTAATCCTAACAAGTGGTATCAGAGCGAGGTTATTTCATTCGTTCTTTCATCTATTCTCTGAAGCAGGTCTCACGAGTTAGTGGGAGAGTCTCTCGGTTAAGTGGGATAAATGGCAGACGAGGGTAGGCTAAAGGTTGATAAGTTTAATGGGCAGAACTTCCAGTTATGGAAGATGCAAATGGAGGACTATCTCTATCAGAAGGATCTATGGCGGCCATTAGAGGGAATAGCCAAGAAAGAGGTAGACACGTCTCAGGAAGATTGGGATATTTTGGATAGGAAGGCACTGGGGAGTATTTGTCTATGCCTGGCACAATCGGTGGCATTCAATATTACTAGAGCAACGAAAGCTAAAGATTTTATGGACACCCTAACAAAGTTGTATGAAAAGCCTTCAACTTCAAACAAGGTATTTCTTATGAAGCATTTATTTAATATGAAAATGGCAGAAGATGGATCAGTCACTAATCATTTGAATGAGTTTAATATAGTTACAAGTTAGTTAACCTCAGTTAAAATTACTTTCGATGATGAGGTTAGGGCTCTCTTGATTTTGTGTTCTTTGCTAGAAAGCTGGAATGGCTTGGTAATGGTTGTTAGTAATTTTGTTTCTGGTTCAAATACCCTAAATTTTGATGATGTTGTTGGTGTTATATTGAGTGAGGAAATTCGTAGGAAAAGCTCAGGGGCATCCACATCGGGTAGTGTATTGAATGCAGAAAGCAAAGGCAGAACAAGAGATAGAGGAAACAACTCTAGAAATCATGGGAAATCAAGAGGCAAATCAAAGGGAAAGAGGTCTGAATCCAAAGGGCCAAATGATTGCTAGTACTATGGAAAACCAGGACATAAGAAGAAAGATTGTTGGTCTTGGAAGAAAGATCAAGGAGACAAAAATGATGGAAACAAGGAGGCAAATGTGGTAAGTAACAAATCCGAAGAGGATGCTTTGATTTTTTCTTTAGAAAATGTTGATGATTCATGGGTGTTAGATTTGGGGGCTTCATTTCATGCTACACCCCATAGAGGTTATTTTGTTGATTATGTCCAAGGGGATTTTGGGCTAGTTTATTTGGGAGATAATGAACCCTGTCAAATTGTTGGAAAAGGAAAAATCAAGATTAAGTTGCAGAATGGGAATCATTGGCTACTACAAGAGGTAAGACATGTTCCAAGGCTGAGTAGAAATTTAATTTCAGCAAGGCAACAGGGTGATGAGGGTTGCACAATTACTTTTAATGATATAAATTGGAAGGTTTCAAAAGGTTCCTTAGTAGTAACAAAAGGTGTGAAAGTAGGCACCTTATATCTTTGTACAGGTCATACTATTCCTTCTACTTTAATTGTTTCAGAAGAAAATGAATGTTCAGGAACAGTGGCTGCATTTGAGCAGGAAGAACATCAGACTGTTGCTGTAAATTCTGACACAGCATGATGGCAGAACAGACTCAGGAACATGAGTGAAAAAGGTATGAAATTACTTCATTCAAAGAAAGTTTTACCTGGTCTGAAATGTGTCAATATGGATTTCTGTGAAAGTTGTGTTTATGGAAAACAAAAGAGAGTTAGTTTTGTGAAGAATGGGAAGGAAAAGAAAAATGAGAGATTGAAGCTTGTGCATACAGATGTATGAGGACCAACTCAGGTATCTTCCCTTGGTGGCTCTCTGTATTATGTTACATTTATAGATGATTCAACAAGAAAAGTATGGATTTATTTCCCTAGACAAAAATCTAATGTATTTCAAACTTTTAAGAAATGAAAATGCTTGGTTGAGAATGAGACTGGTAAAAAGTTAAAATGTCTCAGATCTGATAATGGTGGTGAGTATTGCAGCATAGAATTTGAAGAATATTGTTCCTCTAATGGTATTCATAGGTAGAAAACTATACCAAGGACTCCATAAGAAAATGGAGTGGCTGAACGCATGAACAGGACAATAATGGAGCGTGCAAGGAGTATGAGGTTGCATGCTAGGCTACCCAAAAATATGTGGGTAGAGGCTGTGAACACTACTATTTATTTAATCAATAGAGGCCCCTCTACTCCTTTGGACTATGGTATTCCAGAGGAAGCATGGAGTGGTAAGAAGGTGAGTTATTCTTTTCTCAAAACCTTTGGTTGTGAAGCTTTTGCACTTATAGATTCTGAAAATAGAACCAAGCTAGAAGCTAAGTCAAAGAAATGTGTATTTGTTGGATATGGCATTGATGAATTTGGTTATAGGCTTTGGGATTTTGAAAATCATAAAATTGTAAGAAGCAGGGATGTCATATTCAATGAGAAAGTATTGTACAAAGATCTGTTACTGCAGCATGAGAAGAAAGAAAATGATTATGTAGTATTGGATGATACTCCACAAGTTCATGTTCTAGTAGTTCCTTATGCTCCGCAACAACAGCAACAACAAATACCACACACACCAGTGAATGTTAGACGGTCAACAAGGCTAAGTAGACCTCCAGAAAGATTTTCTCCATCTTTGTATTCTATTTTGTTAACAGATGCTGGTGAACCTGAATGTTATAATGAAGCTGTGCAGGTGGATACAAAGCTTCAGTGGGAGTCTGCAATGATAGATGAAATGGACTCTTTGCTAAAAAATCAAACATGGGATTTATGTAAGTTACCTGCAGGTAAAAGGGCTTTACATAATAAATGGGTTTATAGGATAAAAGAAGAGGTTGGAGGTAAGAAAAGATTTAAAGCCAGATTAGTCATAAAAGGATTTGCACAGAAACATGGTATTGATTTTGATGAGATATTTTCTCCTGTTGTTAAAATGACTTCTATCCGTACTATTTTAAGTATTGTGGCCACTGAAGATTTGCATTTAGAGCAGCTTGAAACAACTTTTCTTCATGGTGATTTGGATGAAGAAATATATATGGTTCAGCCACAAGGATTTAGGTCAAGGGTAAGGAGAATTTGGTGTGTAGATTGCAAAAAAGTTTATATGGCTTGAAGCAAGCACCTCGGCAATGGTATATTAAATTTGATACTTTTATGAATGAGCATGGATATAGTCGGTGTCATTCTAACCATTGTGTTTATTTTAAGAGGTTGGATGATGATAGCTACATTATTTTATGTTTATATGTTGATGATATGCTTGTAGCTGGGTCTAACATGGATCATATTCAGGGGTTGAAACAACAGTTATAAAAATCTTTTTCTATGAAGGATTTGGGGGCAGAAAAACAAATCCTTGGTATGAAAATTTGCAGAGATAGGAAAAATAGGAAATTGTCTCTATCTCAGGCTAATTATATTGAGAAGGTGTTGCAACGTTTCTCTATGGAAAATGCCAAAGCTATCAGCACACCTTTTCCTGGTCATTTGAAATTGACTAAGGATATGTGTCCCAAGACACCAGAAGAAGAGACTAAAATGTCTAAGGTACCTTATGCTTCAGCTGTAGGGAGCTTAATGTATGCTATGGTATCTACTAGGCCAGATATTGCACACACAGTGGGAGTCGTTAGCCGATATATGAGTAACCCTGGTATTGAGCGTTGGAATGCAGTCAAATAGATTCTTAGATATTTGAGAGGTACATCCAGTAAGTGTTTACACTTTGGGGGTTCTACTAATACTGTACAAGGCTATGTTGACTCAGATTTGGTAGGAGATATAGATAGTAGGAGGAGTACTACAGGTTATATATTTACTGTTGGTGGGACAACAGTGAGTTGGATCTCTCGACTACAAAATGTGGTTGCTATATCCACTATAGAGGCAGAGTATGTTGCTGCTACAGAGGAAGCCAAGGAGATGATATGGCTTCAATTCTTCATGGAAGAACTGGGACATCCACAAAAGGATAATTTTCTACATACAGATAGCCAAAGTGTGATTCATCTTGCAAAGAATTATGCTTTGCACTCAAAGACAAAATACATATAGTTGTGGTACCATTTCATTCAGTCAGTTTTGGATGATGGGAAGTTAAGGCTGGAAAAGATTCATACTAATGATAATCCAGCAGATATGTTTACAAAGGTAGTAACACGAGAGAAGATGAACTCATGTTCAGCTTCAGTTGGTCTTCTACACTGAACAAAATAAAGGAACAGTTGAGTCCAGGGTGGTTCTATCCGGTGGGAGCCTCATATGGTAGCAGTATTGCTACAGGATCAGTCTACAAGTGGGAGGTTTTTTTTGTTTTTTTTGTAGAGTGTGGATACTGATCAGTCACCAAGTGGGAGATTGTTACCTTGTGGTGACTAATTAGGAAAGTACTATCCAGGAAAGTACTGTACACTTTTCCTCCCAACCTCGCTGGGGTTCGGGAGGAAATTTTTTTTGAGGCCGACTACTTTTTGGTTATTTGGGCCGACATGTTATAATTCAATCTAACCCTAAAGTGACAAAAATATTGTATAATATGGCTTAGGGTTAGGGATTTTTTTTTGTATGTATGATTTTAGTACTTGCGGTAGAATTGAGCTGTAATGGATTACGGATTGTAATCAGGTTGTAATCACTGGATAATAATAATATTGGACTCGTTGTTGGTGGACGTAGCCCAGGGATTGGGTGAACCACGTTAAATCTTTGTGTCTTGTGTTCTCTTCTGCGTGGTTTATTGTTTTCTGATATTAGTTATATTTGCACATAATTATTTTTCTGCCTTGTTAATCCTAAGAATGACTATGGTATGGTCCTCAAGAGGTACTTTGAAAAAGATGTTTTTAAACATTGCTATTAAAAATAAATTTATACCATGTGGGTATTTAAATAAATTACATATTTTAAAAGCAGACTCTGAGCACTACATTTTATATTACTAACATTTTCCAAGATTCAATCTCTAAGTCTCTCAAATTTAGACATCAATTAACAGAAAATTTGAAAAATAGAGAAAACACTTCCACGTTTTTCCCAAAAGAGGGACTCAACTTCTCGCAACCACCCCTAACATAATTTTCTTTATCTATGGTATAACCTAGTCCTTCATACTTTGGTCTTATTATTGGCTCAATAGACTCTCTAATTGCTTTTTCACGCTCTCCTAATCCTTGACCTTTATAACCCATTTTTTTATAATATTCTAACCAACGTTATTATTATCACCACTAACAACATTTGCAAACACAATGTTATTTTCTTTCTTACATTCTTTATGATAAACACATTCAATAACATGTTCATATTCACTTTTTTTTCCAAACAGCTTTAGCAGAATCACACTTGTTATATGAAGTACACAAATCTTTTGTACTACATGAAACATCATGAGCCGTTGGTTATGACTTTATACATTCATTTCTTACTACAAGTGATTGACTTAGTTTATTGTTTTCTTCTTTCAAATTTTATATTACCTTCTTGTATAAACTATTCTCCTCTTCCAATTTCTTCAAATTTTCTTGTAAAACTCTTTTTTTTCTCAATATCATCAAACAACTTTAACTTTTCTTCTAATTCTTCATTTTTCTTTTTAACTTTATCCAAAATAAAATCTAGATCATCAATTTTACATACATATTCATATCTTTCCTTTCCAAATTGTTTTAAATATGTTATCAATTTCAAATTGTATTTTTTAACATTCATCAATTCTTCTTCTAAATTATCCTTTTCTTTCTTTACTCTTTTTCCAATATTTCTCAATGAAATAAATTAAAATTACTTTATTTCTACTTAATTTTGCTATAGTAATTTATCTTTAACAACTCAAAAAATTATTATATTTCTCCTTTTACTTCTAACTTTTTTATTGGGCAAATTTCAAATAAATACTTTCTTGGGTAAAAGTACAAAGTTGTATCCCAGTATAGGACAACTAACGAGTTTCAGCTGAAAGTACTTCCTGTCGTACATGGTTTGGTCAGACACTATATGACTAAAAGTGCATGGAACATATGCAGCACAATGTGGCATCAACATGGTAGACAAGTTTTGGTTGAAATGGGTCCAATCGAACAAGCAAATTAAGTAAATATAAGTGTAATATATTAGATCAATGAAGAATTGATGCATATATATGCAAGGGGTTTTGACCAAACCTATTCTGGCCAAATCACGTCTAGCTAAACCTACTTGTGTGGCATCCCATGTGGCAGCCAAATAAGTAAAGTTTGTATAATTGCATAATTTCTCACTTCTATAGCTGATTTCTCTATAAAAACTCAACTTTATTTTTTTTAAATACACTTTTTTAGAGCTCAGAGTCAAGATTATTTTCTTATATGTTTTATAGTGTTTTCATTAGATCTAATATATTATAATTTCAAAATACTACAAGTACATATTTTAACATGAAGACGTTGCTTAAAAAAAAAAAGAGAAATACTAAATCATATTAGAAAAATTTAAAAATTAGATTTAACACTAGAGGAGAGAGTTTTCTTCAAGAATATATAATTTGTGTTTTGAATGGTGTAGATTTGATAGGGGAAATTGGGCAGGAGATGAAACCTGTCGATTTTAGGTAAGTTTGACTTTGAATAGTTATAACAAAGAAAATATGTACATCAGAAACCAATCTTTCTTTTTTTATGCATTAGCTATACATGTCATCTAAAACATATTTTGAAATCAGGGGTCAAAAATATTGTTTACATATATTTTTTGGCAGGAATTAGACCCTTGATTTTTAGCATTTTCAGTAATTAAGAAATAAAGTTTAAAAGTTTAAAAACTACACCAATTATTGTTCAAATAATTTTTAAAAAATAACAACCATAAACTTCATCTAGTTTTACACATTTCATTAATTTACATCATCTTCAAATTTCAAACACAAATGCCACTTTTATATCATTGAAGTTGAACATTTTTGGCATTGTTAACCTTTTCTTTCATAAAAGTGTGACATAGGTTTGTACTTTTACCCTCTTTCACTATGACTTGTGACTAATATAAAGGCCTCAAAAAAGATTCTTGAACTTACCACTATAATATCTTTGTAATCTAACACTCTGATCTTTCTACAAACTCTTCTTCTTCAGAATTATTCACTTCCTTCAATAATGTTTTTAATTTCTTATACTATTCCAACAACAATCTCAGTAAACAATAACTTAAAGGAAAAAAAAATTGACTCACCATGTTGATGGTTTCCTTGGGTGCCTATATTTTTTATAGACAATGATTCTCCTTTTAGACTAGAAACTTCTCTCATTTGCATTTGTATATGCAATGACATACTGACATTAGTTAAAAAAATTAAAATCTCTTAACCCCTTGACACATTATTAACTCCCAAAAGACTTTTGATGGTGTCATTCTCTATAGTAACTTTAAGACCTCTATCAATGCTAGACATGGACTCTGACTCAAAATTTCCTCTTTTCTCTTATGAGCGATCTGCGCAATTCAGCTACTCTAAATTCTCTCAAATCCCTTATCCAGTATTTCTGATAAATATTTTCATGTTCCAAGTGTCTTGGTGACATGGTAGATTTGATTTGTAATGATTACTTGATCTCACATTGTTCAAGGTGATCAAATTTATAAAGCTTTTGAAAGCTTGTTGTAAAAGTCAAGGAGTCTGACTATTCTTGATCTAATCATTGTGTAGGTGCATTTGGAGGCTGACACAGATTTGTAAATGAACTTTATTATTTTAGTAATATGTTTTGACAGGCTAGGGTGAAGCATGAAAGATTCAAATGGTGAAATTTAAATGTAATACATTTTTGCTAAGGCGGTGACCACCGTAGTGAGGGAAAAAGATATTTATATTTAGATTGACAAATTGCAAAGCTATATATCATAAATGTCACGGTGTGATTGAGAGAAGGGTGAAGATAGCCTGCAAGAAGCATAAGTTTGAGCTTAATTGGATCTATACTAGAAAATGAGGAGTGATATTGTGAAGCCATTGTACTTTTAAAATCCTAATAGGTTCTCCAAGAAAATTCATTAACCAAGTAGATCCTTATAAGTCTTGAATTGAAATCCTCTACCCAGGTGGCTCTTTAATTAGGGTTCTAAATCTCTTAATCAGTTTACTCCTAATAGGGTAAAGCTCCTAACAGAGCTAGAGGTAAATCCCTTAACTGGGTGACTCCTAATAGGGTCTTGCTCCTGACAAAGAATTTGTAAAGCTCCTAATAGGGCTAAGCCTTTAACAGGACATGCTTCAGAAGAGTGAAAATATTTTCACATGACCTACTAATTCCCATCATGGTTTTTCCCTCTAACCAAGGGTTTCCACAGGAAAAATACTCATTTTCTTGTATTGCATGTTTGGATGGTTTCACTTATTTCATTGTTTATTGTTGCACAAGTTATAAGTAGGAAAATGTTGTTGAATGATTAATGAAAATTTTGGAATTGGTAGATTACTGATTCATCCCCCCCCCATCTTTCTAATCTTGGACCTTATAATACTGACAATATGTTACCTTAGATGGATTCCATACTAAATCTTTTGGACACCACTTTGTTTTATTAAATCATTTTCGACATGGGAAGAACATTTTGTAGTCTTTTTATCTTTGGTCCTCTCTGAAAGCTAGTTTTAAAAGCCATAGAAAGAACCCTATTAAAAAACCCCATTCTACATGAGGGTCTACTTGTCCTTATTTTTTACCATTATAAAGCCATGCCAGCTAACCCTATCAATCCTTCAGATGGTGATGATACTATAGTAGGGGGTATAGACTCTATTTTGTTTGGGGATGAGGAAACTAAATCAAAAGAGGATGACGAGGAACCCCTATCTGAAGCAAAGAAAAGTCCACTAAGTAAAGGAAAATTTGGGAAGAAGGAGAAAGGAAAGGAAAGGAAGACTGATGATGAGGATTATGTCCCTTCCATGGAGATAAAAACTACCCCCAAATCAATTTCAAAAGTGGTGTCAATATGAAAAGATAAGGTGAAGCAAAAGGCCTCGAAACTTCATGCCAGTACAAACCCTACTTCCCTTGTTGTGGTTGGTGAGGTGGACATGGACATGATGAAGAATAATAAGAGGAATGTGGTTGAGGAGGATAAGGACAAGGATTTGCAAGTGGATATTTAGGTCATTCATTGTTGTGGTGCCAACAACACTCAGATTCATAAGGCTGACACTCCTAGGGAGGACAAACTCAAGTCATCACTGGAATTAAGACCCAACTCTAAGAATTTTAAGCCTAATCAAGAGGATTATAGGGATTTTGTGGGCATGGTTAGGGAGAATATGATTAACTCATTTTAAATCTTCAATTGGTTGTGACACAAAATCATAGTAATTAAGATCAAGCAAAGAGGTATGGCCAACAAAATTAAGGTTCTGGAGAGTCAATTAGTAGGGTGTACTTTACATGGCCCTACTAGTTCAATGGAAGATATAGGTTGTGTTCCTGACCAAAGTCTATGGACCCTGCAAGAGAAATTATCTATTGTTGAGTGTCTAAAGAAGATGATAGGGGATTTGGAGCAACTGAAGAAGGATAATGAGGACAAGCACAACCAAATTATTTTCACATTCTGGTAGTTTGGGAGAAGCAATGAAGATTATTAATATAATATCTGCAGCTTTCTGGGACTTGAGTGTTGGTATAGTGATAATGGCCATGTGCTAAGCATTAAGCTCATTGGAATGGACATATATATATATATATATATATATATATATATATATATATATATATATATATATATATATATATATATATATATATATATATATATATATATATATATATATATATATATATATATATATATATATATATATATATATATATATATATATATATATATATATATATATATATATATATATATATATATATATATATATATAGACACACATTTCTCTCCACATAATAAAAATCAAAATTTAAATATAATTAATAAAATTTTAAATTGAGAAATTATCTACTAAAATTTAAATTAAAAATATAACCCAAACACTAAAAAATTGAAAGGACTGAGTCTAATCGAATATCTATTTGAATACTCTACCAAAAATTTTGTTGCATAAATTTAGAAGTTCAAAGCGAGAAAAATCACATCAATATGTGGAAGGAAATTAGATATTATAGTTTTAATATTCCCTATGATAAAAATGTTGAAGGAAAACAAAAAAAATCTTCACTTACATCTTAAAAACTTTCATATTTTAACTTTTCCAATGTGTTCAAAAATTTGATACTAATGGACTGCATAAAGATGCTAAGGCGTAGACCAATAACAAGGCCATTCAAGTTGCATATGGCTACGTACTTTCTCATGCACATAATTGAGTCCGCAAAGTTTTTGGAAAGAATGGGAACAAGAATATCACTGCTATCCATTGCCCCTATAATGTCACTATTTCCATTATCCTCAATATCGTTGCATATACGAAGTGACCCAGTGCGCAAGCCTTGGTACTTACAATCCATCAATATTTTAGTTTCATCTATTGCGTGGTACACAAAGTAGACATTAAACTTCTTCTGCACCAAGCTTCCTATGCCCGTGCTTCTACAAAAATTAAAATAATTTTACTCGCTACCTTATTATGAGAGAAATTTTCAAACAGTTCAATAGAAATAAATCATTTTTCAAAGTTTTGAAATACTTAGTGTCCGCATACATCAAGTTAAATGCACCTGTAAATGACCTTTTACCTTTTAAACTCTCTAAGTTGGGCTAACTAGAAAACCCCTTCATGAAAGCTCTCCCATTGTAACCCACTTGATAAATAGGATTTCCTAAGGTTTTGTAACTTGGCCAATAGATAATGAAGTATCTGTAAACCTAAACAACCATGCATGTTCAAAACCCATAGTTGTGCCAAGTCACCTATTGTGTTGGGAAGATTCCTTATCCCTGAACACCCTCTCAAGTCCAACATTTCTAGTTAAGCTAAATTACCTATACTAGTTGGAAGACTTCTTAGACCTATAGACTTGCACACCTCCAAACATTTCAACTACTTCAAGCTGTCCATAGTATCAGGAAGGCTTGTTAAACTAGTACAACCAGGCACAGATAACTTTTTCAATTGTGGAAAGTTACCAAGATCATTTGGAAGTGTTGTGATAGCTACACAATCCTATAGATAAAAGCATCTGAGGTTCACCAAGCTGTCAAGTGTTTTTGGGATTCTCATAAAACTTGCACACTGCTCAACACTTAAAATCCTGACTTGGCACCACTTTCTATCTAGACGAAATCTATTTCTGAAAGTTAACCATGTACTTAAAAATTCACAATTTCTAATTTTTATCCATAACAAATTAGGACCAATGTTTCCAATGTTTCTAACTAATTTTGTATTTTGTAGAACTAGGTAGCATAGGGAAGGCATTGTATCCAAGCTAATGGGATTTCTTCCATTCTCCCTTGTGTAAACAAGCATATTCACTCCCTCTGCTTGGTCTCTACTCAAAGCTCTGTGTGCAACCTTTGGAAGCCACACTCTGCCACTATTATCAACTAGATCTTGAATTCCTCTTCATTATTACATCCTCGTTCGGGATAGAAACATACAAGGTAGCCTATTCCGATGGAGAAGAATTACAAGAACCCATCAATAGCATCCCCTTAAAGAGGTTTTACACCTAGTTAGATGAAACTGTATAGGGTGAAAGAGTATCAAAAGAAAGAGAATCAGATGAAGGATCATTAAACTTGTATAGAAAAAATTGATCCTAAAGAAATCCAAAAATATCAAGAAAGCAAAAAATCCAAAAACATGAAAAAAGAATAAAATTCAAAACCATCAAAAAGAAGAAATCCAAAAATAGTGAAAAAGAGGTCCTAAAGAAATAAAAAACAACGGAAATGAGATCATGAAGAAAGGAAAAACATTCAAATATGGATCCTAAAAAATGGATATCTTGGTGAAAACCTGGCAAATAGGTACCTTAGTAATATAAAAAAAATGATATAAAAAAATCATAAAATTTTTGAAAAAGAGAAAAAAAAAAAAAGGATAAAAAGTGCCTTGATGAGAAACTAGAAATAGATACCTTGGTAGCCAAAAAAAAATTGGAAAAAAATAAAAGTGCCTTGGTGAAAATCTAGTAAACAGGTGTTGATGAAGGGTACTCCCCTTAATACCACAAACACATAATAGAAACAGAGAAACAACAACAATTTGCAAGAATAGAAAATGGGCTTCTTATTATCTCCACAAATGTGGAATTATAAATTTCAGAATTACAATATGCAAAGCCACATGGAAATTTTCCCTTACAATATCTTGTAAGAAAAAGCCTCGAATCATTACCCAGATCTACCTAGAACTATCCTAGACAACACTATGGACCTTTCTTATATAGGCCATTTCCACTGCCCAAGAATTATTTTATTTTCATAATTTTACAATAGGGTCAGCTCAAAAGAATTACAAAATATGATTTTAGGTAGCCCAACTTCTAGAGGTCATAACTTTCTAATCGTAACTCTTTTTTTCTATTATAACCACTTTTCAGAAATGGTAGAATGAGATCTACAGTGCTTGACTTGTGAAAACTCCAATCAGTCGGGGGTTGATCGTTATCCAGAGCCTCTAAGGCCTTCAAAATTGACCTGAAAGATTTTGTACCCAAAAACCTCAATAACTTCACCAATACAGATGATGTGACAATGAAACTCAACTGGTAGGCTGATATTATTAAGATGAACCTCCACTTGTGAAATTAGAACATTCTGACATCGTATGACCAACTTACTAAAAATTGTAAGTTTTCATAAATAGCAGCTCAACACAAGATAGCCCTTATTAAAAAGAAACTGGAAATATTTTTGGATCATGCAAGATTTCTCTTACACCCAGGATGCTCCTGCATCAGACACCTAGGGTAATTTGAGAATTGACCCTATCACGACTCAGGTGTGAAGAGGAAAACCAAGATGGTTAACCTCCTCCTTTGTTAGCCATGATGACAGGTCATCCTTTCCAGTTGATCAAATATTCTTCATATATCTTGTTCCTTGTACTTTTGCCAACACGACTATCCAGTATATCCTCAATCTCCTTGGTATCTAAACTAGTTGCTGGAATACTCCACTGTGATTTAGTGATCTCATCTTCAACACCTCCTTCATGATACTTTGTCAGATCTAAAACATTAAACATTGGTGAAATATTTAGCTTAGTAGGCAACTCGACCTCGTAGGCATTTCCTGAATCATGTTTCTTTAGTATCTTACATGGCCCAAACTTCTTCATTTTAAGCTTGTTTTATGTACCAACTAGAAATCTCTCCTTCCGCAAATGAGCCATGACTTCATCCCGAACCTAAAATTTTGTATGCCTCCTTTTCTCATCTGCCTTAGCCTTATACTGTGCATTCATCTTAGTAATATGCTTCCTCACCTCCTCATGGACGTTCTTCAAGTGTTCTACAAAATTCTCAGCTTCAGCACTACTTATTTCTCTTTCATCTATCTTTCTCAACTCATATGCATTTCTAGGACTACTTCCATATACAATCTGGGATGGTGATTTCCAGTGCTCCTAATGATAGAATTATTGTATGCAAATTCCACCTATGGTAAAATCAAATCCTATCATGTTGGCTTATCTCCAACCAAACATCTCATCAAATTCCCCAAAATCTTATTCACCACCTCTGTCTATCCATTAGTCTGTGGATGATGTGATGAACTAAACTTCAAATCAGTCTTTAATTTTTTCCACAATGTGCACCAAAAATATCCAACGAACTTAGTGTCCCAATCTGAAACTATGCTCTTTGGAAAACCATATAGTCTCACCACTTCTTTGAAAAACAATTTTGCTACATGAAGAGCATCATTAGTGTTCTTGCAGGGAATGAAATGTGCCATCTTTGAAAATCTATCAACAACCACAAAAAATGAATCATGTCCCCGTTGAGTCCTTGGAAAACCAAGAACAAAATCCATACTAATATCCTCCCAAGGCTTCTCTGGTATAGGTAATGGTTGATACAACCCTATATTATTCTTTACTCATTTTTCCATCTGACATACTCTGCAACTCTAAAAAAACTTCTTGACATCTTAATACAACTATGGCCAGTAATAATTCTCACTAACCAAAGCAATGTTTTTATCATGACTAAAATATCCAGTCAATCCTCCACTATGCTTCTCCTTAATGAGATTCTCCCTCATAGAACTTTGTGGAATGCATGAGTGAATCCCTCTGAATAGCATATCATCCTGAATGATGAAATCCAACTACTTCATTATGTCTAGAGTAATAGGTTATGTGCAAGCTTTCCAAGCTTCACCAAAATCAAGATCCTCTGGACATAAATTATTGAGTTCTTTGAACCCAACCACCTCAATCTGCAACTCTTTTAGGAATATTTTCCATCTACTAAGTGCATCTACAACCCTGTTAGACTTTCCACTCTTGTGTTTCAAAATAAATGTATAACTCTACAAAATCTCAACCCATTTCAAATGCCTTTGATTCAACTTTCCTTGACTATTCAAATATTGCAAAGCTTGATGATTAGTATACAAAACAAACTCCTTAGGAAGCAGATAATGTCTCCACTTCTTCAATGCTTGAATTGTAGCATAAAACTCCTGATCATAAACAAAATATTTTCTCTTGGCATCATTTAACTTTTCATTGAAATAAGCAACATGTTTACCTTCTTGGCTCATAACAGCTCGTATTGCAGTACCACTAGCATCACAGTCCACTTGAAACACCTTATTAAAATCAAGAAGTGTTAAAATAGGTTGTTCTATAACTTTTTGTTTCAACAGTTTAAAACTCTTATATGCCCCATTAGTCCACTTGAACTCTTTTATATCCCCTCTCATTATTTCAGTCAAGGGTCCACAAATACTACTAAATTTTTTGATAAAATCTCTGTAAAAGATAGTCAAACTATGAAAATATCTTACCTCAGTAGCACTCCTTGGAGTAGGCCATTCAAAGATAGCCTGCACTTTCTTTGGGTCCATTTTTAGACCTTCTAATGAAACTACAAATCTCAAATATACTAACTCCTTCAAAAAATTGCACTTCTTCAAATTAATCAACAATTTCTCTTCCCTTAACTTCTCAAAAACCATACAAATATGTATCATATACTCCTCCAATGTCTTACTAAAGATCAAAATATCATCTAGGTAAACAATGACAACTTACCTAGAAATTCTTTCAGAACCTCATTCATGAGCCGCATGAAAGTGCTCGGTGCATTGGGTAGCCCAAAAGGCATGACTAACCACTCATACAATCATTCCTTTGTCTTAAAAGTAGTCTTCCATTCATCTCCTTCTCTGATCTGAATCTAATGATACCCACTCTTTAGATCTATCTTTGAAAAATATACAGCTCCACTCAAACAACCCATAGTATCATCTATTTGTAGCAATGGAAACCTATACTTGATTGTGATGTATTTATAGTCCTAGAATCTGTACACATCCTCCAATCTCCATTGTTCTTTGGTGCTAATACTACTGGTACAACACATGGACTCAGGCTCTCCCAAATCAACCCCTTCTGTAACAACTCATGTACGTGTCTGTTCAACTCTTCACTTTCTACTAGTGTCATTTAGTGTGCTGCCTTATTTGGAAAACTAGCTCCTGGGATCAAATCCATCTATGAGTGATCTTCCTTACTGGTGGTAATCCATTATGTACATTATCAGATACAATATTTTGAAACTCATTCAACAAATCTACAACTTCTACACGTACATGTTCTACTTCCACTTTACCAACTTTTAGAATTAAAGAAAAACACATATGCTCATGCCTCATACCATCTAGGAACTTTCTTCCATCAACAAAAGCTATTTTGGCATTGCCACATACCTTTTCTTCTGTGTCATTCAATGGCTTTAACTTATGTCGCACTCCATCCTTCATCAGGGAATAGGTATTTGCATGACCATCATGTACATCATGCCTATCAAACTATCATGGTCTGCCCAACAACATATGATATGCATCCATAGATATGATATCATATAGTACCTCATCATGGTATCTGCCAATCTTGAACTTCACTAGGCATTGTTCATTAATCATGACTTTGTGGTCATCCTGCACCCAAGTGATCTGGTATGGATGCTAGTGTTTCTATCTTTTGAGCTTCAACTTTGTGACCATCTCTTTTGACACCAAATTATCAGTGCTTCCAGTATCAATAATCACATCACAACATTTACCCTCACACTTGCACCTAGTGTGAAACAAGATCCTCCTTTTCTTAGGTTCATTCTCACCACTCAACAAGACTCTTCTGATAATCAACATTTCTCCTCTTTCAACATCTTCAGAATGTGATGATCTGACATCTTCATCCACATGTACAACTCTGACCTAGACTTCATTCCTCCTATCTATCCTTCCTTGGCATTGAAGACATTCAAATTCCCTATGACCTTCTTCTCCATAATAAAAACATGTTCCACGGAAGCCTCCTCTTCCTCTTCCTCTTTGATCTCTATTATTTTGATCATGGAAATGATTGTAATTGTTTCCTCTCTAATTCTGGCTACTACTAGCCTCATCCTTCTTTTTTGGATCTTCATTTCGGCCACCATATGACCATCCACCAGATCTTCCACCATGACCTCTTCTATTTTGTCTACTCTCAAACTTCTTGTTCAACTTTTTCTCTACTTTTAGGGCAAACTGGTATGCCTCTTCAATACTATTCATTCGAACCAAATTTAAATACTCTTAAATGCTCATCCTCAATCCATTAAGGTAATGAGCAACTTTCTCCTTATCAACTTCTGCATGACCTGTTCTGATGAGGATTCAATATAACTCCTCTATATCCTCCTAAATAGATCTTCCTGCTTGCTTCAAACCTTCCATTTTCTTCAGTAGGTCAAGCTCATAATCAACAGGAATGAACTGTCACTTCATTTTATCCACCATCTGATCCCATCTTGTGATTTTATCTTTTCCTCTTTGATTTCACTCCAATTGAATCTCCTACCACTAGATCTTTGCATGACCCTTCAGTCTAGCCTTCGCAAACTTGACCCAATTAGGATCCTTGATATCTTCATACTCAAAATATTCCTCTAATTCATTGATCTAGTCAATCAACTCCTCTCGCTTAAGATTTCCTAAAAATGGAGGAACCTCAATCTTAGGTCTTTTCCCAATTTGGAAATGGCCCGAAAAAATCTTTCTTCCTCTTGATTCAAAATTTTGCCTTCTCCTTCCTGATCAAAATTTCCTTCTTCCTTAGCTTTATCCTCACTTTTTTCTCTGACATTAAGATTCATTCCTTTGTGAATCTCTTCTTGTAATGCTCACACTTGTCTTTGAAGTGCTCGAACCTCAAGTGTCACACCACCAACTCTTCTGCCACGTTCCCTTCATGGAGGCATTTTCGTGCTGCTCGCTGAAACCCTAAACCACAGTCCTGGTGCAAACTACCTCACAATTAGTGATCTATCTACACACTCAAGAACTCCCACTCTAATACCACTTGATGAAGGGTACTCCCCTTAATACCACAAACACATAGCAAAAATAGAGAAACAACAACAATTTGCAAGAATAGAAAATGGGCTTCTTATTATCTCCATAAATGTGAAATTACAAATTTTAGAATTACAATATGCAAAGCCACATGGGCATTTTCCCTTACAATATTATGTAGGACAAAGCCTTGAATCATTACCTAGATCTACCCAAAACTACCATAGACAACACTACATACCTTTCTTATATAGGCCAGTTCCACCGCCCAAGAAGGTTATAGAAATACACCCCTTAAGGCCAACTAAATAAAGAATTATTTTCTTTTCATAATTTTTACAATAGGATCGGCTCAAAAGAATTACAAAATATGATTTTAGGTAGCCCAACTTCCAGGGGTCATAACTTTCTAACCGTAGCTTTGTTTTTCTATTATAACCACTTTTTGAAAATAGCAGAACAAGATCTACACTACTTGACTAACGTAAGCTCTAATAAGTCAAGACTTGATCACGATCCAGAACTTCTAAGGCCTTCAAAATTGACCTGAAAGATTTTGTAGCTAAAAACCTCAATAACTTCACCAATATAGATGATTTGACAATGAAACTCAATTGGTAGGCTGATATGACTAAGATGAACCTCCACCTTTGAAATCAGAACATTCTGAGATCGTATGACCAACTTACTAAAAATAGTAAGTTTCCATAAATAGTAGCTCTACACAAGATAGCCCTTATTGAAAAGAAATCAGAAATATTTTTGGGTGATGCAAGATTTCTCTTGCACCCAGGATGCTGTTGCATCAGGTGCCTTGGTAGGAAAAAAAAGAAAATCAAGAGAAAAAGAGCAATTAACTCAAGTACTGAAAACCTAGTAAACAGACCTCATTTGTCCCTAAGTTAAACCTAAGTCATGTCAAGTCTAGTTGCATTTTCCATTTGCATCTTTTCATCACCCTTGTGTATATTCATGCATTTTCCATCATTTGTATATAGTCATAATAAACTCTCAGAGTTGCATTGCATACCCAAGGCTTTTTTCATGGTTTTGAAATTTGGCTAAGACCAATATCATTATTGAATCCAACTAGAGGCACTAATCCAAAGCCAAGTGAGTTCATCAAGTAGACACCAATTTGTGCAAATCAATGCACCAAAAAAAAACATGACACCTAAAGCTTTGATCAATATCAATTTCTGATTCAACTTTGATCTTGAACTCAAGCCCTAACACATTTAATCCTTGAACTCAATTTGACTTATCTTAATCAAGATTAAAAATACAAAAAAATATCAAAATGGATAAAGTTCTGCTAAAATATGGATTTGATAAAATTAGAAATGATGTTCAATTTGTTACTTGGTTTTTGAGTCATGTCTTTTTAGCAAATCGATGATGTCATTGGACTAGATAAGTGATGATAAAATCATGACATTTTCTTGATTTCTTCATGACTAATTATTAGGTTGATTCATTAAAGTATGAAAACTCATCTAATGACATTATCATCGAGGACATTTGCATATGGATAAGATCATATCTTTGTCTGTTTATGCAAAAGGACACCTTGGTCATTTAGATCTTTCATATCTTAATGCCAAAATCCACTTGCAACTTGACAACCCACAAAAGTGATACTCATACTTTCATGGTCAAATGAGTGAAATTTATACCAATTTCATTATGAAATCTAAAAAAGGAAGGTATGAACATACCATCATGGTTGAACCAGTGATGATTGTATCAACTTCATGTTCCAAATAGCTCAATGATGAAATATGCACTCATGTGGAAAAGTGATAATTAGTTACGGTTTTCATTTCATATAGATTAATCTTGCACATTAAAAATTATAGTATTTCCCATAATTAGGGGGTAGAGTTAATAATTATCACATCATCAAGATTCCCTTTTGACCAGAATATGTTGGACTTTATAAAAAAAAAATGGCATATCATTGGGTGGCTGCAAAAAGTTGGGTGCCAATTTTTGGCAAAAAGTGGAAGTGTTTTCCCTATTTTTCAAAATTTGTGTCAATTGATGTCAAAAATTGAGGCACTTAGAGATTGAATTTCAAAAAACTTCACTACTAGAAATTATAGTACTCGGAGTTAGCTTTTCAAATATGTAATTTATTTCAATACCCACATTGCATAAATTAATTTTGGTAGGCATATTTAAAAACTACTTTTTCAGAATGCCTGTTTCAGGACTATACCCCACCCATGTACGGCCACCCTTTTTTGACACAAATAAATCAATATATGTTAATCCTTTTTAGGAAAGATACCTAAGACACTATAGATTGATGAGTATATTTTTCCTTTTTTTTTTTTTGTATATATATTTTTTTTATTGATTTTTAATTGACAATAAAGTATATTTTCAAAACCTCTAGTGTACGACCACCATAATTTGATGAAATGTTCATATTTTTTTAAAAAAAAGAATTTATCTTGAAAAGAATAGAATGTAGATTGATGCCATATAATTTTTTTTTGCAGAAACCTTAAAACAAAAAAGTTATTAAAAGTTTAGTAAACCTCTGTGTTTCACATTTTCATACCTTTTTATATTGATAAATATAGGAAAAATAGTAAAATTTATTATATCGTCAAAAAATTTACATTTATGGAATCAGGACAACGAAATCTATAATGGGTTTTCATTTCATCAAAAAATTCAAATTGAAAGACGCTCAAAAAATTCGTTGAAGACACAAAATTAATGTTAAAATATCTTAGTCAAATTTGTGGAGGTGAAGACATAGGGTTGGTGGGACCAAGCCTAAATCATGCCTATCCCGTACGAAAAACTGAGGCAAGTTCAGTTTTCCCACCCCAAGCTTTTAGAAATGGGTGCCTGATTTGAAATTTAAAAAAATGAGTGCCCGTTTCAAAAGTAACCGTTGATGAAATGGGCACCTATTTTTTAAAAAAAATGGGTGCTCATTTCTAATGAATCCGTTAGAAAATGACAGGTGCAGAAGTATAGAGGTACAATGATTGAATCATTATTCAATCATTGTACAACTGTACCCGTGCACAGACAGAATGTTTTAATTAATTTAGACTTGGTTTTGTCTTGTTCTAGATTTGACACTTGTTGGATTAAAAATTCATCCAAATATGGGATCAAAGCAACATAGAAAGAGACAAAGGATAGGAAATAAAGAAAAGGAAGCAAAATGTCAAAGAGAAAGAAGAGCAAGAATTAGAGAGGGTAGTAATGCCGGAGCTTCGAGTTCAACAGTAGCTTTAAAGGAAGAGAGCATTGAGAACATTGTAATGGATGAAGAGCCAGAAGAAGGAAATACAAATCAAGAAAATCCAGGTGCATCTACTAACCCAGTATTGGGTATTGGTATGTCTTCACAACCCCGCATATATTCTGAAAATGAAATTCATGATTTTTTTCAAGCGGGCTACAAAATAAATGATTTGGATTTTATTCATGGAAGTACAGTAAGAAATGAAAGTCAAACACCAGTTGAAAAAGAAATTGAAACCCCACCTATGACTGAAAATCAAACCCCAACTGATGGTGAAAATAAAAGTACATCTAAAATTGAGAGTGTGGATATAGACATGGAAACACCAGTTGAAAATGAAACATGTTTAAATGATAATGAAATAGGTAATCTTTTTCAATTGAATAGTGGTGTGTTAGACAATCTTCGTGGCTTGGTTTCATGGAGGTAGATTAGGACATATGCTAACAGATTGTTCAAACAATTTTTTTATAACAAGAAATTTGGGTTTCAATGTCAATTGATGTTACAATTAATGAAAATGATGAAGATGCAGAAAGTGATGAAGAGGTTAGGAGTCAATGTGAAAGAAAAAAAAAAGGATGAGTCTTTGAAACAAGTTGTTTCGACTATTGCTAGTGCCTTTGATACAATTGGAAAGAAAAGTCATTCTAAAGATAGAAATGCGGCACGATGAGCAATAACAACAACTTTAGTAAAAAAATCAACCCATGATAAAAGAATGATGAGTAACATAAGTGGATATCTTAATATTCATCGTAAAACTTTGGCAAAAGCTGTGAAGAGAAGAGTTGACTTTGAAAGTGATCCAGCTAACAACTTATGGACCTATAGTGGTAGACTCCCAAGATCTGATATGAAACTTACTAGTGAAGTGAAAATATTGATTGAAAGATTTTGGAAGGATAATACAAGAGTATTGCCAAATGCCAGGGATGTTCTAAAATTAAGAGTTGGCTCAAAAATTCATGAACCACATCCAAAACACCTTTTGGACACGACTCAAACTGAATTATACAAAAAATTTGTAGATGAAAAGGTGTTATCAATCAACATAAGTCAAAGATCATTTGAAAAGTGTAAACCTTGGTATGTAAGGGTAAACAAGGAAAGAGTCACATGTTGTTGTAAAACTCATGTCCAATTTCATTACCATTATGATTTATTTCGATCTATACATGGTACCATGCATACTAAAGAAATGTTACAGGAATGTGGTATCCAAATTCCACCTCAAGTTATAAAGGAGTTCATCTCAAGTTTATTTTGTAACCCACATAATGACCAATATTTTCTTTTCAATGCATGTGTTTGTGGTGTATGCAATACATGTGGCAATCTTGCATTATTAGATGAGTGTTTTCATGAAACTCCTACAACTGAATTCAGACAACAAATGATTGATGTGCGAAGATTTAAAACTGTTGAATATCCATTGAAGGATGGAAAGGTTGGAAGACGATGTGACCTAATAAATCAAAGCATTAGTGTTCATGCATTCATGAATGAATTCAAGTGTAAGATCATACCTAAATATGTGAAACACTCTTATAATGCTAGATGGCTTGATGAACAATTTTGTATGTGCAAGAATACATTCCCAGTGGGTAGTTTACTTTCAGTAGTTGACTTTGCAGAGAACTATACTCTTGCACCACAAGATGAGATCCAATCTCAATATTATAATTTAGTAAAAGTAGCCATTTTTGTTCATATTGTCTATAGGAATGCACCTGATAGTACAGAAGAGGATAATTTTTTTTTGAGGGAGTACCACTTCTATATGAGTGATAATAAACTACACTCATCAGAGTTTGTGCAATACTGCATGGAGACATTTTATGACAATTTAAAGGAGAGACAAATTCAAATGACACAACATCTAATATGGTCAGATAATTGCACAGGTCAATTCAAGAATGCTAGAATATTTTAATGGTTGAGTAGGACACATAAGAAAACAAATGTTGAACATATCTAGAGTTTTTTTGAAGCTGGACATGGGAAAGGAGAACATGATGGTGCTGGTGCATGTGTTAAGAGAGCCCTTTCAACAGAACAACTCAAGTTTGAAGAAAAATCCAAATTTAAAAACGCACGTCAAATTGTTGAATGGTGTAGTACAAGTTTATCTACAGGATCAAATCAAAATTTTATAATCAAACATTTCTTTTGGCTAGTAGAAGAGAATTATATCCTTTCAAGATATGAGTGTGATATGATAAATGGGTCAGCAAAATGACATTCATTTAGAAGTTCTGATTCTAACACTTGGACTATATGGACTAGGGAGCTAGCATGTTTTTGTTAATTTTGTGTTTCAGGTGTATGGGAACAATGCGAGAGTATAGAATGGGTTGAAGAATGGAAACAAAGATCCTTAACACCTACTAAGACACAAGTTCCAGGTGATTCAACTAGTGAAGACCTAGATCATGCATTTGCATCAGAAGATTATGATTGTGTTTTAGATCTAATACAACCTGGTATTTATTTATTCAAATTTACATTTATAAGTGTAGGTTTTTTACATACATGCATATGAAACTAATTATTTTTACAGGGCATGTGTATGCTGTTGTTGCACCTGAGGATAATGATGAGCAAACTGAGTACTGGCTTGCTAGATGTGTGGAACCTAAGAAAAAGTTGATATGTCATCAAGTAGATGATGATGGTTTTCAGTATCCAATTAGGTCTGTTGTGGTTGTTGGTACATGGCTACAAAAATACCTAACAAGAAGAAATGGGTTACTAGCATTTGAGGACTACCAATCAGAAAAGAAAATTATGCAGTATTCTCATTTAGTGGTGGCAACAAATATCAAATTAGAAAGATACAAAGGGAGGCCCGCCAATAAAGTCTGATGGACCCTTTCGATGGAAGAGCATGAGGCAATCATAGAAGCATTACAAAAAAGAGAGGATGCAGATGGTACACTAGGTTGAATCAGATTTAGAGACATGTGAGTGCTTTTTAATTATGTTGAAAGTTTATATAGTTAGTTCTATTAGACATTAGACATGTACAAGTTCAATATATTATTATGTTAAATTTGGAGTTAGTTCTAATTAATTTCTTGTTTGAATAGGTATCATATGCGGATGGTACACTCTAATAAATCACATGTGTACATGTGTAAGTGTTTTTCAATTATGTCAAGTTTCTAGTTAGTTAGATATTAGACATTAGACATGTACAAGTGATAGATCTTATTATGTCAAATTTATAGTTAGTTGTGCATTAAAGATAGTTTTTCTAATTAATTTCTTATTTGAATAGGTATAAAGTGTACAACTTTACACACGTGTGACAGTCATATGCAGGAGCCCTAGAAGATGATACATTAAATTATTTCATTGAATGTTTATTTTTTAATCATATTGTAATTGGGCAAAGAAGTGGGGTTTTCTTACTAGTTCTTTCCCTATGGAGCCCTTGAACTAGTTATATATATAAATAAAAATATTATTTATTGATGTACCATGTGTTATGATTCCTATATACTTATTAATTTGTTCATTTTTTAATTCAAATTCTATAATTAATTTGATATGACATATAACTTGAATAATTTGATGTGACATATTAATTAATGATATCCATTATCTAGTTATCTAGTTATGTCGTTATGTAGTTATGTAGTTATGTAGTTATCTTATTTTATCTCTACTTATTTGATTCACATTATATTTATTCACGTAGAGTATTTACATGCAATCCATCTTATTAAAAAAATCTTAGATCTAAAACAAATATTCTAATTTAATCTATGACATGTACATATATCGATCAACCAAAAAAAAGCTAATCCACATAACATGTCACTCTAGTCCATATATAACATGTCCAAATAACTAGTCCAAATAAAACATGTCCATAAAACATACATCATTGGTCCAAATAAAACAAGTTCATATATAACAAGTCCATAAAACATGTGAATAGTCCAAATATAACAAGTCCATAAAACATTTGAATAGTCCAAATATAACAGGTCCATAAAACATGTGTTCATAGTCCATATAACATCTAGAAATAGTCCATATAACATCTGAATAGTCCATATAACATGAAAACACAAGTAACATCTAAGAGCCTAGATCACCCATCTGATCTGCCATCCTCTTCACTCCACGTGAAGAGGACAGAGATGTATCATCATGTTGTACACCATCAAGTGACTGTAAACATAAATTATGAAGAGATAACATAAGAAGTGGGTTTAAATAAATAATTCACTTAGAAACAAAATAAATATTGAATATACATATATCAAATAAATTACAGTGGAACCCTGCTGAGTAGTTTCCTCTATGGGAGGAGGACCTGGAGTAAAAAATGTCACTGTGGTAATGTCCTATACAAAACAAATTGCAAATTTATTATAATAATATTCCCTAAAAATGACATGTGCATCATGATTCAAAAATATTGGAATTTAATATATTAATAACTATGACCTCAAAGGATGATGAGGCCTACATCTGGCTGGGTCCTACACCATGACCATGTGAAACTATACTCACTAATGGTTCTGAGGGTACATCAGTAGGGAATGATGTGGCAAAGGCCTACACAATTGTAAAAAATAGAAGTGAATTAGAATATACGCATAAATACGTGAGCATGTATAAATAGTTAAATTCAAATTAAAATGTAATATACATACAAGCGGTATATGGGGAGTGTCCTCTATGATCGATGGTAGAGTACCCATCGAACTGCTGCCAGGGTGGTATGAAGTGTGACCCTACAATATATATTTTGAAAACAAACATTATTAAAGTAAAGTTTCAATAGTAAATATTTCTAGGGGTCGAATAGACATGATAAAAACACATACAGTGAAAGGTGCACCAACATCTGAAGTAGTCGAATGGACACGGTGACGGTCCATGGATGTCGTGGTCTCCTTTGCCCCCTGTCTGACAAAAACAACATATTTTGGTTGATATGGTTTGTGTGTCTATACATATATATGTAGACAAAATATTTTATCACTATTATATAGATTACCTCTGTGCTAGATAAATCTGTTGCGTATAGAAGGTCAACAAATGATGACAACTCGGTAGGTCGATCCTCTGTGTCATCATATCCTCCATGTGCACCCTCTGCATCATCAAATCTATCATCTGGCCCCTCGCTCTGTGGACCAGTACATATGTCCCCGTAGCTGGTGCAAACATGTGTTGTGCTCTGGGGTGCCCTAGCCATCCTGAACTGCTCAGCTAAATCACCCAAAACGGCGCTCAATGAACCAAGAGTAGAGGTGACTGCTCGGTGGAGTATTGGCGCTGGAATCACAGGAGCTAGATAAGAAACAAGGGGCTCCTCACATGGATGATTTTTGATTCTATCACTCAGCTTCACCCCAGGCCTATCTTGAGGCATGCCTCTACCGACCCCCTAAAATGTTCTCATGTCAAATTAATTAGGTTTTTTACCCAATTCAAACTCATCCCACAATTTTCTCAAAAATTACATGGGGACCTCATGATTTGCATGTGGTGGATGGTCAAATACCATCCACCACCGCTCCCAAAAGTGCTGTGAAATCAATGGGTGCTTGCACCAGCGAATAGATATTCTTGATTTTTTGGGGTTTATTTCTTCACCTATTTTCGGATTCTTAAACCACCGAGAAAAATCTACTTTGGTGATTTTAAGATCTTTCACCTCTTTATAGGTGAGTCCATCAGCATAGAATGTTCTCATGGAATGTCTCCATGAGCGATAGCTGTCCAACTCATCATCGAGGGACTGGACAGAATCTACTATGTCTTGTATAGTATCTACAAGGCATAGTAGATGTGCGGAGGGGTGGGGATCATGTCTAACCATCTCAATGTCCCTGACAATAGAGGTGATATTATGCCTCATGTCCTCTCTAAGCTGCTCTGCGGTACGAGGAGGTGGTGGAGGTGGGGGTGGTGGTGGTGGTGGTGGTGGGGGCTGACCTCCTGAATGCTCGTCCATCATGTGTAAACTACATATATAAAGTATTTGAACATGTAAATGAAAATTATTTAAACACATAAATAATCTAAACATATATATCTCTATCTTCACATGTACACATTTATAAAGTATTTGAAAATGTAAATGAAAAGTATTTAAACACATGCATAATATATTAGGTCTTAAGGGTGATAGTAGGTCCTATTATGTCTTACGAGTACATACTAGCTCCTATTAGGTCTAAAGGGTACATAATAGGTCCTATTAGGTATTAAGGTTACATACTAGGTCTTAAGGGTCATATTAGGTCTTAAGGGTACATACTAAGTCTTAAGGGTCATATTAGGTTTTAAGGGTACATACTAGGGTTTAAGGTTCATATTAGGTCTTATTAGGTCCTATTAGATACTATTAAGGGGTTATATTATGTATATATTAGGTCCTATAAAGAGAGTTTACTTTGTAAATGTTTATTTCTTCTCAATAAGGTTATATTTTATATTGATTTAGTTGGTTTGTTAATATAATATTCAGATGTAATATTAAATTATTTACTTATTTAATTATTCATATACATTTTTAATTTACTTACATTCTAAATTTGCTACGATGTCTTTGTTTAAAGATATATAATGTATTCCTTTATTGGTTAATTTGAAAATAATTACTTTTTAGTACATTGAACATGACGAGAGAGGAGACAGAGAGAATAAAGTTCAAGGGAGAGAGATGAGATAGCAGAGAGAGGAGAGACTTGAGAGAGGACGTGAGGAGAGAGGAGAGAGAGAGATCAGAGAGAGGAGCAAGCAGGTGAGGAGAGAGAGAGAGGAGAGAGAGAGATGAGAGAGAGAGAGAGAGAGAGAGAGAGAGAGAGAGAGAGAGAGAGAGAGAGAGAGAGAGAGAGAGAGAGAGAGAGAGAGAGAGAGAGAGAGAGAGAGAGAGAGAGAGAGAGAGAGAGAGAGAGAGAGAGAGAGAGAGAGAGAGAGAGAGAGAGAGGAGAGAGAGAGAGAGAAGAGATTTAAATGGAGAGAGATAAGAGAAAGAGAGAGGAGAGAGAACATGATTAGAGAGGAGAGAACATTAGGTTTTCGTTTACAATTGTCTACATTTTAGGTTTTCGTAAATACAATTTTATACATTCTAAGTTTTCGTTTTCAGTTTTTAACAAATACATGATTTCTAAACAAATTGAAATGTAAATTAAAACATAAATAAATGAAAAACTATATAAACATACATTCATTTTTAAAATAAATTCGTATAATGCTATTTAAAAACAAAAATTAACTTTTTATATGTTTTAGGTTTTCGTTTACAATTTTAAATATGTTTTTGGTTTTCTATGTTTTAGGTTTTCATTTTCATTTTTCTACGTTTTAGGTTTTCATTTTCAGTTTCATTTTAGGTTTTGTTTTCAATTTCCTTTTAGGTTTTCATTTTTGGTTTCATTTTAAGTTTTCATTTTCATTTTTCTATGTTTTAGGTTTTCATTTTCAATTTCATTTTAGGTTTTCATTTTCAGTTTCATTTTAAGTTTTTGTTTTTAGTTTCATTTTAAGTTTTTGTTTTCAATTTTCTACGTTTTAGGTTTTCTTTTTAGTTTCATTTTAGGTTTTCATTTTCGGTTTTCCATGTTTTAGGTTTTCATTTTCAGTTTTCCACGTTTTAGGTTTTCATTTTCGGTTTTCCACGTTTTAAGTTTTCATTTTTGGTTTTCCACGTTTTAAGTTTTCGTTTTCAATTTTCTCCATTTTAAGTTTTTGTTTTGAGTTTTCTACTGTTCATGTTTTTGTTTTCTACTTTCTTACGTTTTAGGTTAAATTGTTTTCAATTGCACATTATTTCTAAACAAATAGAATAACAAATAAAATCATACATTTCAGAATCTAAGAAAATACATTCATTTTTAAAACGCATTCTTAAATAGCTATTTAAAACTAAAATTTAACGTTTTACTACTGAAAATGAACATGAAAAATAAAATAAAACAAGTAAAAATGATAAATACGTACCTGGAACTCAAAAAAATGTGTTTGTGGGGTTGGCAAGCATCTAACAATCAGGCAGGCGATGTTGAAAAATCATAGATCCCATTCTCCTGTCGCTAGAAAATGATAGGAAACGCAGTCAAAAATAAATAAATACTTTTCAAAAATGGGCACCCAATTTTTTCAAATCGGGTGCCTGTTTTGGCTCGGTTGACCGAACCGAAATGGGCACCCATTTTATTAAAGATCGGAGTGCCGAACCAAAACGGGCACCCGATTTGACAAAAAATGGGTGCCCGTTTTCTAGCGGCGCATTTTTCCAAGTCGCAGACTTCTACGGAATTGGCACCCAACTTTTTGCACGTACCCCATTTAAAGTATATTTAGTTGCATTCATTGCTCATTGATCATTAAATTTGCATTTCATTATTTCATATATTTGCATTCATGATCATCGAGCATGCATACATTAATCATTAGATAAAGTGCATCGAATGCATTAATAATTATTCATTATTGTTCATGAGGCACATTGCATTAGTTAAGTTCATTTAGTTCATTTATCAACTCACTTTGTAAGGTGTATTTCACTCATTTATTTAAAGTACATTGCATTTGTTACTCATTAAACCATTAAATGTGGTATCATCAGTTCGCACTATAATTTTGTTAGGATTCATTAAATCATCATGTAAGTAAAGTACACATCATTAGTTACATATCATTTAGATTCATCAATTAACTCATCATATCATTTAGGTTATCGTTTCATTAGGTAAATAAATTATGTTCATCAACATTAATCATTAAGTGCATTGTATTCATAATCTTTTAGATCATTAACATCATTAATCATTAACATCAAAGAGTATAAAAAACCATAGGACCATACATTTTCATTTCATCATATTAAGTTGATGAACTACATCTGATTGAATACCTGAATGACTTGAAGATCAGTGATTAGAGATCACCAAGTACTGAAATAATATGTAAGATAATTAAATTAGTCATTATGTTGTCATTGATGTCAACTAGTTTTGAGAGTACTTATCATGTTAGTTGCAAATATCTAAACATCTGTAAAAGAGAAGAGAAAAGATGAAGAACTGAGATATCTACATGGAGGAAGATGGATATGACATATGAGGATAAGGAATACTCTTGGTAATTTATTGATGAGTCTATGACTTCATATTGTTGACTTGATTGTGTTACATTACTCTATTATGAAGTTGGAAGCAAAGCCTAACAAAGAAGTGTGGTCGGTAAATGAAGCACTTTAGTATACACCAAGCCATTATAGTGTATATCGAGGGACAATATTAACTGAGCTTGTGTTCGCCAACACATTTTTTTGTTAACTGAGTATGGATGAAAGAACTAAAGTATAGTTTAGCCAACACAAATTGATGAGCTAGAAAGTGTATGATTTTGAGGTTGGAGATAAAGTTTGTTATGAGATCAACGACTAACAATATTCAAAGAAGATATAAAGGATAGAATTGAAACAAGTTATTAACACATCTATCAAGGAAGGTTTAAGCAGCAAAATCAATGAAGGAGATTAAGCGGCAAAATTTGATGGATGAAAAGAAAATGGTTGACTTGTCTAGATAAGAGACATTGATTTCATTTTGAAATGGATGCCAAAAGAAGGAGACTGTAGAGATATCATGTGAACACAGCTTCATTGATGCTTGATCAGACTGGTTGAAGAAGAACCAAACTACAGAGTTAATCGAGCATCAGAGATCTTTTACCGAGGGACAGTAAGTTATTGAATATTGAAGAACTAAATTGAAATATTGATTAGAGGATTTTTCTGGGCTTAGAATAGATCTAAACATCTCCAAAATCAATTTTTATTGTAATTAGATCACTTATTGTTTTAGTTCAACAATTTTAAACAGATAAAATCTCTTAATCGAGTGGACTTGAAAGTCTTGTATGTCATTCATAGAATGTACATTGTTATCCTGTCAACCCCACAGTGAATGTTGGTTGGATGATAACTGTTAGTGTTAAATCCTCTAACAAGGTCACACCTTACAGTGTGTTTTGTAACCTTTAACAGGGTTGGCTCTTCATTGAGCTCATTTTAGAAGAGTGAAAATATTTGGGGTACTAGTCCCAAGTGGTTTTTCCCTTTACAGGGCTTACATGTTAAATCTTTGTGTTATGTGTTTATGTGGTGATTGTTTGGTTATCATAATTTACATGTTGCATATTTGATTTGGTCAATAATCACTATGAGAAATTAACTGGTAATTGGTAAAGACACAGACTATTTAGTATTTTTTATTACCGAGCTGTAGAATTAGCTGAATTTGTTTTAAGTGATACATTTTGTAAGTTGGGACTGTGGATAACTCATTCACCCCTCTCTCAGTTATTGTACCGATCTATGATTGGTAAGCTGATGTATGTAGTACATAGTAGACCAGACATTGCACATGTTGTGGGGATTATTGCTAGATTTTCTACAAATCCTAAGGAGTGACACATGGTTTCTACAGAAAGAATCTTGAGATACCTGAAGAAAATAGAGGACTATGGATTATGGTATCCTAAGGAAGGGAAGTTTGAACTAAGATTCTATACTAACTCTGATTGGGTTGGAAATATAGATGACAGAAAGAGTACCACTAGAGGAGAATTTTTCTTTGGTGAAAGACATGTTACTTGGACAAGTAAGAAACAACCTTGTATTTGTTAGTCTACCATTGAAACAGAGTATGTTGTTGCTGCTACAAACTATTCAAACATTGCTTACATCAAACAAGTGTTGGAAGGGATGAATGAGGTAATCACTGAGCCGGTGATTATATATTGTGACAACACAAGTGCAATAAATATATCTAAGGATCTTGTAATGCACTCAAAGACCAAGCATATTTATATTAAGTATCACTACTTAAGAGAGCAAGTATAGGAGAAGCAAGTCAAACTAGAATATATTACATCAAAAGAGAAACTTGCTGATATTTTTACCAAGCCTCTACTGAAGGAAACATTTGAATACTTGAGGACTAGACTTGTGGTTCATCCCTTGTCTACCAATCACTAATGTGATCTAGAGGTTGCATCGGCCTAATCTTATCAGAAGATCACTCGTGTTGATGCAACATAGCTCACACTTTGGATTCTATCTAAGGTTGTGAAAGATCTAAGGACCAAGTGGCATATCAGTATACTAAGATACATTGTATGCACTAGACAACAGAGAGTCACATAGCTATTGCAGAGCTGTATGTTTTATGTTTTTCTTTGGCATTATTGTCAAAGGGAGAGATAAACAATATGATGAATAGATCAAGATCACATCTATCTAAGGGAGAGATAATTTGAGAAATTCAGGGAGAGTTTTGAAGATTTGTTACTGGGAATAGAAGGAATCTAAGAGCTACAAAGATTACATCTACAAAGGAAAGTTTGCACTTGCAATGTTGTTATGTAACGTAGTGATTAAACATATTAAATATCAATCTAGGGAGAGTTGACCAAGCTACAACATTTTCTTACATAGTTGTAGAATACATGTTTGGTATGTGTATGGTATGTTAGGCCATTTTTTTGTCATGGAAAAATCCTTTGAAAATGGCCTCTTTCCTTGCAAGTTTGCTTGAAGTGTCTTGCCCCTGGTAGTTTATGTTGTCACCAGGCTCCAGTCCATGTCACGTCTACTAGTTCACCGAATCCAGGAAGTTATTCAAAGTTTAAAGCCTGCTAGAAATATTTCAAAATTTTCCACAGTGTCGAAAACCCACAGTGTTTCTGAAAGTCCATGATGTTTTCGGTTTGTGTGTTTTTAGCCTTCATTGTTTTCAACCCTGTGCTTCCTGATTTTGTGCATTTATCCTTTGGCATTGAAAACTCTATGTGTTTTTGGTCTTCTGCTGTGTCGAAAACCCTGTGTGTTTTTGACCTCGTAGTTTCTTTTTTGTTGGTTGTTCCCTAACTGCGCATGTGTGATAGGTGGTGGGCCCGGGATTTCAAAGGGCTCTTCCTGATTGGCTGTCGCATGGCCACATGTCAGACTTTTCTAACATGCGATCATGTGACCACCTACCACCTATCCACGTGGTCCCAGTTCTTCATGGTTTTCGGCTACCTGGTGGTTAGTTTTCCTTTTGGTGACCTGGAAACTAGCAGTTATCTATTGGTCTCCTGATTCTGGTGGTTAAGTAGCTGGCATCTCACGACCTAGAGACTGTGTAGTCACATGATCATTTCATTCTTGGCAGTTATCGGCTAGCATCTGGCGACTTGGTAGGTAGTTAGTTTCCTGTAGTTGCGTAGTCACTGAATTCTTGGCAGTTTGTTGGTGGGCCCGCTGTCAGAGGAGTGATGTGGCAGCCTACGATTGGCTATCACATGGTCGCATAGCCTAGTTTTTGGCTATGCGATCATGCGACTGGGTGCCACATGGTGTGGTCCCAGTAGCAGGTGGTGATGAGGCTTGCCAGGTAGTTCTTATGTGCCATGGTGATCTGAGTTGGCAGGTTTTCATTCATCCACATGGTGATGACTTGGCTCATCAGAGGTTCCCATGTTGAAAGCTTTTAATCTAATAGTTGGCATATGATCACAAGGAATATTCCAAGCCATTGCGATCATGTGCCATCTGTCAGATTTTATTCCATTTTGCCAAGTTTCCTGTTGTGCTCAGTGGGTCTGGTGTGACATGCATGTCTGTGCAGGTGGAGGTTTCTTATTGGTCGACGTGGATGTGCTCAGGAGTGGGGCCGCTGTCAGAGGGGTCTGTGATGAGGATGGATCCTACAGTCAGTGTAAGTTCACATGGGATTCGTTAGAGCCATGTGATCTTATGCCAGCCATTCATTTCAAAGGCTTATGGAAAGTGGGTCCCATGTCAATATGACTAGGTGTGGATCAATGAATGACGTGATGACATGTGGCTTCAGGTGGGTCCGATTGGATTCTAGTGTTTGTGGTTTGGATAAAAAGGTGGCGGTGCTGATAAGATGTAGTCTTGTCACGCATTCGTGAGAGGATTTGGCAATTTGCTAGTTTGTCTAGCGATTTGGTGAATGGCGGTTGTGAAGTTGCTAGATTTTTAGTGAAAGGTGCAAAGCATTTCATGAACTAGTGGAAGTTCTTTGGTCGCCAGTTTGCTAGATATGTGGGGTCCGTGTTTGCGGTGCCGGTTGCGGTGACGGTTGTGGCAGGGTAAAAGGAAATGTCATGTCGCATGTTCGCATAGCCCATTTTTGGGCTATGCAATCATGCGACTAACCATCTGTGTCACGGTTATAGGATTCTAAAGTGGGCCCACGGTGCCAGTCTTGTTTCATGCTCAAGTTTGATTGGTCGATGTGGATGATATGGTGAAAGAATTTGCAAAGGATTTTGGACTGACCATTGACCACGGCTAGGAGTCTGCTGTTGCATGATCGCAAGGGTGAGTTGGGTGCCTTGCGATCATGCGACCAAGAGCACATGTAATCAAGTTTTTGGTGCCTGGGATGAGGATCTGTGGTACTGATAAAGTTGGTCATGGTTTGAATGTGGGCCGTTGTTTCTCTACAGGCGCCAAGAGAGGAAGTGACCATTTAAATTTGAATTTGAATTTTTGAGAACTTCCAGCGACCAGAAAGTACCAAATTTATGGAATTCATTATAGAAATGGCCCTGTTCAGTGAGAAATGACTAGTTTTCTAGCCGTTTCGTGACTTGGCTGGTGAAGGCTATGCCCTAGCTATCTGTAGCTTGTTACAACCCATTTTGGGTTCTCATGGTAGCTAGTGGTATAAAGGGTTGAATTTTTTACTTTGTCTAGGTTCCTTTCTTCCACAGTTTTGGGGACTGGTTGCGTGAATGTTCTTCCTGCAATGTATTTTTCCTTCTTTTCTGCATACAAGTTGTTCCCTCTATCCTTTTTGGCTATGGGAATATAATGAAATTGTAACAGATGTCTTATGTATGAGATTGCAGCATACTTGTTCTTGTATCAGATTGTCTCCATCTGGGTTTTAGACTTATAGATTACAACATCAAGGGTGTGTACTCTTTCTATTTGCATTTCCAGTGAGTGTCTGCAATAGAGTTGTTTTCATAGAAGCAACTGAGTCTAGGATTGGTGTTTAGATATGTATGGGCTGGGGTATCAAAGATGCATCATGCTTGTCCTCCAGTGGATGCTGGTTAATGTATTACTTGTTCCTAGATCTTCCTTTGGATAAGTGATAGCATATTTGGGTGCACAGGTGGTTTGGTAATGTATGATCTGGTCATGGTGAGTGTGTTGTCTTCTTTTTTCATAGCTTTGTTGTAGTGAAGTATTTGACTCTACTGCCCATTGGATAAGGCACTGGTCTATGAGAGACTTAGGATACTTCAGGGGTCCATTCAGCCCAACATCAATCATTG
This sequence comes from Chamaecyparis obtusa, assembly GCA_027943335.1. NCBI lineage: Eukaryota > Viridiplantae > Streptophyta > Pinopsida > Cupressales > Cupressaceae > Chamaecyparis > Chamaecyparis obtusa. Next base: position 89,218 of record BSBK01006711.1, read on the forward strand.
AAATGAAATCCTTTCCCTTCATGTTGGTAGTAGTAGTAGGAGGTCCCGTCTAGTTTTTAGATTCATTGCATTTAGATCATCTTATTGCATCAAATTTGGTTTCATTGGGGTACAGGATAACTACAGGAGTCTGGTAACTATTCCACAATAATAAATCTACAGGCCTTTTGTTCATCAACTCAAGAAGATTCATGAGTGTGCAGATGAGGCAATACCCAGCTGAGTGATGTGGAGCTCAAAGCAGAAGGAGGATGTTCTTTATCCTCATCAATTGGCACTTTTCCCTATCAGACTTTGGAGTGAAGACTAACCAGTTTGTCAATCATAGTGTAAACCTGACACTGTGTGGGAACAAGTTTAAAAGCCAACATGGTATATTTCATATTGCTTGAGTTGCCATCAATGCCAAAGGGAGAGATTGATAAACTACAACTGATTGAATACTTGAATGACTTGAAGATCAGTGATTAGAGATCACCAAGTACTGAAATAATATGTAAGATAATTAAATCAGTCATTATGTTGTCATTGATGTCAACTAGTTTTGACAATACTTATCATGTTAGTTGCAAATATCTAAACATCTATAAAAGAGAAGAGAAAAGATGAAGAATTGAGATATCTACATGGAGGAAGACGGATATGATAGATGAGGATAAGGAATACTCTTGGTAACTTATTGATGAGTCTATGACTTCATATTGTTGACTTGATTGTGTTACATTAATTTCTTATGAAGTTGGAAGAAAAGTTTAACAAAGCAGTGTGGTTGGTAAATGAAGCACTTCAATATACACCAAGCCAGTGTAGTATACCGAGTGACAATATTAACTGATACATTTTGTAAGTTGGGACTGTGGATAACTGATTCACCCTCCTCTCAGTTATTCTAACATAAGTATCCATAAGCATACATAAATAAAGAATCCATACAACATCTAAATAAGTAAATTAAATGCATCCATACCATTTTGAATAGAAAAACACAAAAATAAGCAGATAGATAAGATCATCTACAAGTGCATCCATAAATAGATCATCAAAACTATAGATTCTAACATATAATGACATCATAAAGGAAACATCCAAATCACAAGGATGAGATTCCATCAAAGAATCAATCATGTAATCAAATGTCTATTCAAAATTACATCAACAAGTGTCCATCAATAAAATTCCTAATCAATAAAGTACATCATGATGTATAATAAATCAAAAAGGTGGAATCAACAATGGTATATCAACTAGGGCCATTCGACCGACCGTTGTCACCATCTATGTCACATGTACCATATATGCTCGTTGAACTATTAGGATTTTCCTTTGGAGCTTGGTCGATGGTCACAATGTATGTACGTGCATGTGTCTCATCTTGTGGCTGAACCTATGGTTTTCTTTCTGAGATAGTGGCAATCAAACCTTGAATCAATGTATTAAACTGATCCATATAGCTACTCATGGCTATCACACTAGCCTACAATGTCTAAACATCCTTAGTAAGTCATGTTGGTACAGCTAGTGTTGGAGGAATAAAAGGAGCCTAAAAAACTTGAACCTATGGAGTTTGAGGAGCTTGTACATGTCTAGCTACTCTCTACCCTAGTCTACCCCAAGCTATTGCAAACACTATAGGAGGAGGAACCCTAACACCAATACCACCACCTCTCATTTGAACTCTCTCTCCACTTCCAGCACCTCCCACCCTAACCCTACCACCACCACCACCTCTGGTGGGACCAATAATTAAACCACCTCTTCCACTATGAACACATGTGATAGCTCTACCAACCACTCTATCATCTCAACCACCTTGTCCACCTATAGCTCCACTTCTAACCTAAGCTTTCCTCCTCCTCTATTGTCCTCCTCTCCCCCCATCCCTGTCATCATCACCATTAGCATCATCATCTAAATCACTCTCATTAATGTCTAGAATAGGCTTGGTTGGATTAATGAATCGAGGGAAGGGATGTTCTAATAACCATTGTGCATAATCGTGATTCATACCCACATCAACAATACCCTCTTGTAAATCCCATTTGAGGTGAGGTTAAGAAAGAATCTCATTATGAGTAACTTTGTACAAGCAATATGTGGTTTGCATAATGATCTCTCAACCTAAACATAGACATATAGTGCTAAACCATGGGGAACACTTTGTACTCTTCCAAACTATCATAGAACTTGATAGAAATAGAATCTCTCTATCACAAGATGAGTATGACTGATCAACCACCAAGACATGAACATAAGGGAAACTCTGAATCATCTTCTCTCCAGGCCTCACATCCAAGGTAGGGTCACCAATAGACCTAATCTATGGCATCCAACATACGATGTTAATAATTCATTATTCCCAAATGAGGTTGGACAGTCACTCCCTCATAAATGTAAAGGTATAGCCTTCCAAAATCTCTAGCTCTCACTACAATCGACCTAGTGATGGAATATGCTCCACCATCCATAGAAGATGTAAAATAGCACCTTTTGAGAGTGTAGTACTATGTAAGAAAAATGATAGAAATCATGATAATGTTGTGTAAGGACGCAAGAACCCCAAGTGAATCTTCTTGGTTATGCAATCATGTCCTCAAGAATCCTACCCCATCCAACAACAAAACAATGTCCTTTTCTATTAGGTTTCAGGAAACCTCTGATCAAAGCACCAAAAACTATAGGAAGAGGAGGGAATGATATAAAATAAGCCCAAGAAATTATATCCTCGACAATAGTCACATCTCTGAAGACCTGTCTACATGTTGCATCATTGTAAACCTAATCATAGTATACTAACTCTCCCATCATCAAAATACTTAGAAGTTTGTATACATCCTTAGGCGTGATGGTCATCTCACCCATCGGAAGGTGAAAAATATTATGGTTCAAGTACCAATGCTCAATCATAGCAGTAAGTAAACCGCGGTTTACTCAAAACCTAACAATATCTAATAGATAGAATAATCTACATTGACCAATAACTCATCATTCTTGAGCAAATAATTGAATGATCATTTCCAAAGGAAATGGACATAAACCATATGTTAGACCAATTTCCCGTCAATGTAAAACTGTAAAAATCCTATGAAATTGGTCTTATCCTTGTAGTTTTCCTTAAACTGTTCCACCTGGCTTGCAAACTAATTTTGGTGTGTGCCAAAGTTTTACAATGTTTCACCACTTGCGCCCTTAGCCACATACAGTTTTCCATGTCACCATGCTTGAGTCCAAGGCACATGGCCCAATATGTAGAAAACCCTAATGAAATTGTCATGACCACCTTCAAACTTGTTTTAATCTGCGAAGAAAATCTATTAGGTTTTATGGCTTATGCCCTTAACAAGTAGTTGTCCATGTTGTCCTCAAGCTCCAGTTTAGAGCGCATGTGCTCAAATGCAAAAACTAGGGAGATTCAAATTTCAAGGTCTGAGAAGTAGGTCATATTCCATGCCTAAGGTTTTCAAAAAATGTCTAAGTCCAAAACCCTAGCTTGGATCTATTTCTTCATTACCTTTTTCTAGCCACTTAAATCTCCATTTAGCACATGTTCTTTTCCTTGGTGGGTTGTTACCTTTTATCCAGTGATTGGATGACTACATTGGTCACGTCTTCTCCTATCCCTGATGGTTAGGTCCTTAGCCTTCAGTGACTTGGTGGGTGGTTAGTGTTTTGTCTAGCGGTCTCAATTTGGAAGTGGTTAAGGTTAGGTCATAATCATTGCTTAACTACAAGGCAAAGGTGCTCAATGGTTATTTATCATAGCTTTGGGATAGAAATTAGATTTTCTTGTGAAGGTGGCCAGTGGGTCCAGGTGGGTCCGCTATCAGAGATGTTTGACATGTTCACTCCTGATTGGTCACGGGTGGTGACATGGAATTTGTCAGTGGAGCTGAGAGTTTTCGGGTGTTAATGTGGCTGCTAGTTGTAACTTGATCATGTGGTTGTCATGTTACCATGAAGGAAATGTGCTCAATAGTTAATCAAGGTGGCAATGTGAAAACCATTGATTTCTTCTGTAGGTGTTGATTGACAAGGTGGCGGCCCCACTGCCAGGTGTTGCAAGTTTGTCCATTTTTTATTGGCTATGGGTTTATGATGTGGCAGTTGTTAGATTTGGTGACACTGAGAAAGAGAAAGAACTCAGGGTCCCACCTGCTGATTTTTGCAAATATGGCATTTGTTGATTTGATGAAAGTATTCGTGAAGTGAAAGTGGGACTGAAGCTTGCAGGTTGAGATGATCACAAGATTAGAGTGCATCAATGGTTGTCATTATATCTTAACCTGACAACCTTGACATATCTATGTTAATGCTTTAGTGACAGGTTGACACTTGTCTCTTACTTTATCAAGCATTTGAAAAGGGTGGGTCCGCTGCCAGGTCTTCACAAGTGTTCATTCCTGATTGGCTACAATTTTTGATGTTGTGGATGCTATCAGTGGGGTCTGATTTCTTGGATAGTTAAGGCTCTAGTAGATCGTGCAGTTATTGGTATACCACTGGGACAAGATGCATGATGTTTAAGGCTTATGGTATAGCGACAACCATTGATTCATTCTAAAGCTATAAGTCGACGATGCGGTGGGTCCATTGTTAGATACGTGCTGACGTGTGTAATTGTAATTTGTTGCGGTGTTGTTGATGGGGAAAAATTATTTTCAAGGGCTTGGTTGACCATTTTGCTGATTTTTGAGAATTGCCCGATCTGTTGAGAAAGAAATGAATTGGTCATGTTTTAAAATTTGATCAGCTAATCATTGGAGCCCGAATTTGATTTTTCTCCAGGGTTTCTTGCCATTTTTGTTGCAGTTGGTCATATGCGACAAAATGGGTTGCTCAGATTTGATTTCTCCATGACAGTTATAGTTAGAAAAGTGATGAAGAAGATATGGTAGTTGTCTTGATCTAATTTGCTTCTTAGGGTGCCATGTTGGCCTTAAATGCAGTGGCTTTTTTCTCTCTACAGATGGCTAGGGTTTTGATTGATGCCAGAGATCTCCATACTATGTACATGGAAGATCTGCAAGTCAGCTTCGGCATTAAAGTTTGTTTTGCCTGCTACAAGAAATCAGTTCAAATTGTATCTGCAGTTATCCTTGATGATGAAACCAAATAACTGTACAATTATATTTTATCTAATCTTCCTAAGTTTCTAAGCTTTTCCCTACATTCATTCATTTCTTGTTCAGTCAGGTTGGTGAGGTTGTTGTAGACCTTATTTTTTCTCTAAATTATTTGTAGCTTGTTGCAATCCTTGTCCTATATAAGGATTCTTAGGATCATTTAGAGCGGTTCTAGTTCTAGGTTCTTTTCTAGTTTTGGTTCCATGAAGGGTCCTTTTCCTGTAGATATTTTGTCTTCTTCTCTGCATATAGGGTGTTCCTTCTTTCCTTTCTGGCTTTGAGAATATGATATTAATTGTATCAGTTTTTCTTATGAATGATATTTCGGTATTTTCATACTTTTGTCATATTGTTTCCATGTGAGTCATGAACTTGTTGATTAGAGCATCAAAGGTGTTGTAATCTTTCTATTTTCATTTCCTAAGTGTCTGTACTAGTTGTTTTCATAGAAACAATTGAGTTTAGGACTAGTCTTCAGATGTATATGAGCTGGGGTATCAAGGGTATTTCATGCTTATCTTTTAGTAGATGTTGATTAATGTATCATTTTTTTATAGGTCTCTTCTAAGGGGAGGGTTAAAATCCTTTGAATAGGTGATAGCACATTTGGGTACACAAGTGGATTACTAAGTATGATCTAATCAATGGTGTATGTTTGATGTAAGGCATCAACATATTAGAATGTATTGTTTTCTTGTTTCATAGCTCTTTGTTGTAGTGATGTATTTGAATCTGTTGCCCATTGGATAAGGCACTAGTCTATGAGAGACTTAGGGTATTTCAGGGGTCCTTTCAACCCAACATCAATTATTCAAATAAAACACCTTTTCCTTTCATGTTGGTAGTAGGTAGTAGGAGGTCCATTCTAGTTTTTAGATTCATTCCATGCAAGCATGTTATTGCATTAGGTTTGGTTCATTAGGGTACATGATACCTATAGGATCTAAAAGCTATTCCACAATTAGTCACCTACAGGCCTGTAGTTTGACACAAGGTTCATGTGTGTGTAGAAGAGGAAATACCCACCTGAGTGATGTGGAGCTCGAAGAAGGAGGATTCCTTTCAATCCTCATAAATTGGCCCTTTTTCCTGTCAGACTTTGGAGTGGTTACTAACAAGTTTGTCATTATAGTGTAAATCTGACAGTGGGGAAATAGGAACCAACACCATAGACATATAGATTTTGGTCTTGAACCTATTTTGGAGTCAAGTGACATCAAATAAGTGGCATCATCTATCCTATCATCAATTGGTCATCTAGAGCACATTAATTTTCCCAACTCTATATCAGGAGGATAGACACATTAGTTATTCTATCAACCTATCAGGGTTGACATCAATACCATATTCATCAAATGATCAAAATGACATCAAAATATATTTTTTTCATCACAGTATCAAGTGACATCATCATGATATCAACCATATCAATCGACGAATCAAACGAGATGCAAATTAGTCAAAAACTACAAAAATCAAGTTACACAATACTTTATGATACCATATGTGTTGAAAGACTCTACGCACCACAATTTTATATTGTACATGCTAAAACATTTTATATATGTGCTAATACACATAGTATGCACTAAAACACATTGTACGTGCTAAAACAACTCGACCTACATGCTACAAAAATGTGAATTTTGCATTTGGGGATTATATGTGCAAGATTAACCTACACTATGTACTAAAAAAACTAGGGCGCATGTTTCTAGACACTATTTCCTATCTACCTATGCCCAACTCGGCTATGCACATGCACTACAAAAACCTATCCTTCGCACTAAAAGGCTAGAAAAAATAATGTGAAAACTAAATTTTCTAACACATAAATTCAAAAAATCTATTTGCAAAGGAAAAAGCTGATAAAATGAATAAGATTTGGGTACTCACAAGAAGTTCATAGTCTGTCAGACATTGGAATCTTCATCCACACTTGAACCCCTGCTCTCTAATTGGGACAACCATCGTGAACGGTCTCCAAGTCACCATAGCTCAAAAAGTGGTAAAAGTGAAAAGCAAAACTGAGAATGAGTGATGAAAAAGGATTTTGACCCCCATATATACCCTAATTGACCTAAAGGAGGGACATTTTACCAAATTTTATCTAACATCAATTTTTGGGGCTCAGATTTTTTTTTGAAATTGGAGCATTATTATTGCAATTTTTTCACATCACATATTATCAGAAATAAAATCACAATTTTTTCACATCACATATTGAAATTGGTCAAGATCATCCAAGTCGGCTCTAATTTTATTTTTGAGGGGAAATAATATCATCAGAGTGTGAAATCAAGAAAATTGGGATAATTTTTCAAATCAAAGGCATTAGATATGAATTTTTTTGAAATCATCAGTGGGGCATATCAAATCAATGAAATCTTTTTACAAGGCTATATATCAAAGTTTCATCATATATCAGTTTGTGAATCACATAATCAGTCATCAACTTCAGAGCGGGCATAAATTAATCAAAATGATCATACATTCTTTGAACCAACACTCTTCTCACATTAATTCAAAGAGGGGCATTTGTATACACCCAAAATTGGTCAAGAAATGTCAAACCAAGCAATTAAGGATCAAAGCATTAACTAATTGAAAATCAAAGCCAACTGGATTAATTATATCAAAACACAAAATAATTATGCAATTTAATTGTATAGTTAAATTAAATTAAAATCCAACCCATTCGAATGGGAGACATGGCTAGATCAATTAACTAAATCAAATAATTCTCACCAACCACATATAGACAAAAATCAATCAACCAATGAGGTGAGAGTATTTTGATCACAAGGATCAAGGAAGCCTTTTCTATCTCAACCATTCAAATTGGCTTTGCAACCTTGGCCACTCATTTTGTCATCTTGTCCAAATATTTGAAACATAATTGGTCTCTTTGTCCCAAAATTTGAAACCACTAACTCAACTCTCATATAATCATGGTTAATCTTCACTTTGCCCCCTACCCCTAGAAAATACTATAAATAAAAGGCCTTCTAGGACAAAATCATCCATTATCTTAGTACATCATTACTCTAGTGAAATTATTTTAAGAATTTAGAGATCAATTTAAATTTATTTGAGTAGTTTTCATAATGGAGCATTGTAATTTTATTTTGAGCATAATTGAGCTGGATTAGGGTAAATTTGCATCATAGATCATTAATTCTCATTCTAGGATTGTCACTATTGAGTGCTAAATCTGAGAGCATTTCTTTAGCTTCCTAATTAGAGATCCATAGGTTGCTTATTGTCCTAATTTCAATTCAATTTGATTAAATAGTTTCATTTCTTGCATTCAAATTGATATTTTGATCAAAGTAATCCTATGAAGGTATTTATTATACACAATAATAGATATATGACATGACCTTCTCCTATTTCCTACTAGTTGATAGTGTATGTATCTTTGTCATATGCTTCTGAATCTTGATTGTGTATGAATTTTTGAGTCAACGTTTTGAGTCACACTCTGTGAACCATCATCAAGACAAAAGAGAGCAGAAGAATGAGAAATGATTGTGGAAATCTACTAGCACTTAGTGTATATCTTGGTTATGCTTACTAGTGTTCCCTCTTATTTCCCCTTCTCATTTTTTAAACCTCTTTTACCCTTGTAAAAAAATTCCTATGCATTAATAACCAAGAAGTAGAATAAATCAGCCATATTAAATGCCCTCTATTATATCTTTAGTCAATGCCCAAAGGTAGAGTCATTAATTTCTTGCCACTACTAATTACTTCTTTTCAAGAAGATATTATAACAAAAATAAAAATTAAAGAAAAATCACCAAATTCACTTTTGAAATGCAAGTAATAAAAAAAGTCATAAATGCAATTTATTATAAATTGATTTAAAGAGGAAATCAATGATAAGACTCATTTTAAGATTTTAACTATTTATTCTTTACTTGACCTATTTCAAGGTTATTTATAAAAGAAATAAAAAATAAAATCAAATGATTTTCTTTTAGAAATTCAATATTAATTGTAAAGATAACAAAAAGTAGGGAGCAAGCATATGGTTTATGAGAGATGATATCTAAAATATATGTAAAAATATTTTTAAAAAAAATTAAGGTGTTTGGCAAGCATAAAATAGAGGAAGAGTCCTCTTGGAAGCAATGGTGGATTAGAACCCTCAAAATGAGTATGAAAGAAAATTTCTTACTTGCACTAATTATTTTAATAATTTAGGGATTGAATTTTTTAATATACATACTACAAGTTCCTCTTCAAATTCATGATAATTGTGAGAATTAAATAAAATCAATATCAAAAGTTAATTTTTCAAATATTTTTATACCAAATGAATTTAATAAAATGTTATTTACAATCATAATTAACAATTTGAACAATATAATTAAAAGTAATCAGATTTCACTAACATGAAAATATTTAATAGATTTATCATAAGAATCTTTTGAAATTTGAAACACCTTATACACTCAATTATACTTAAAACTTTATCATAACTATAATCATAAATCTTTAAGATTGAAATATGTAAATTTCCCTTCACATAAAAAAGTTAATCAAAATTTAAACATAACTTCTAAAAAATTCATTGAAAAATTAACTACTAAAGTTTAAATAAAAAATATAACCCAAAACACTTGAAAGATTGAAAAGACTAAATCTAATGGAATCTCTATTTGAATTCTCTACCAAAAAGTTATAAAAACAGTGAATATGTTTCTGAAAATAGCAGCATGCAAGAAGGGTGCTGACCTGTGGAACAAAGAAGCTAACTATGAGACTTAACAGAAAATTAAATCACCATAGAAAGCAATATTGCAGCAAGAACATCTACCATGATCAAAGACAAAAAAGTAGCAGAGAGTAAGCCGCCACAAACGCAGAGTATCAGACATCCACAAAACAGTCTTGAAAATGTTTAACTTAGAGAAAACCAGGTGCCACGCAGGACTAAAAACCAATTTCAAAATATTATGCATGCGTAAAAAAACAGAAATTAACCAAAAAGGAGTCGAGGAGACAACAGCATTCTCCAACCTCCCACCCACGGACAGCCACAGAGCAAAATTCCAACTCATAAGCACTTCGACAGTAGAAGGTCTGCCCACTTCTCGTGGAGGAAATTGAAGAGTGAATGTGTTAAAGAAAATAGAGATTATAGTTTAATAACAGCGTTACAACAGATTAAAAAACATTCCTTTGTATCTTATAAACTTTGATATTTTAACTTTTCCAATGTGTCCAAAAATTTGACACGATAGGGCAGTCCAAAGGTGCGAAGGCGTAGAGCAATAACAAGGCTATTCGAGTAGTGTATGGTTGCGTACTTTCTCATGCACACAATTGACTCCACAAAGCTTTTGGAAAGAACAGGAACAAGAATATCACTGCTATCAATTGCCTCTCTAATGTCACCAATTCCGTTATCCTCACTGTCTGTGCATATACGAAGTGATCCGGTGCGCAGGCCTTTGTACTTGTAACGCATCTCTATTTCCCCTTCATCTGCTCCGTGGTAAACAAAGTAGACATTGAACTTCTTCTGCAACAAGCTTCCTATGCCGATGCTTCTGCAAAATTTAAAATGATTCAATAGAAATATATCATTTTTCAAAGTTCTGAAATAGTATCCGCATACATCAAGTTAAATGCATCTGTAAATGACCTTTTACCTGTTTAACTCTCTATGCTGCCCTAAGTTGACAACCGCGTCATGAAAGCTGTCTCGTTGTACCCTGCCTGATAAATAGAATTTCCTAAGATTTTGTAACTTGGCCAATGGGTAATGAACGATCTCTAAACCTAAACAACGACGCGCGTTCAAAACCCGTAGTTGTGCCAAGTCGCCTATTGTGTTCGGAAGATTCCTTAGCCCTGAACATCCTCTCAAGTCCAAGATTTCCAGTTGAGCTAAATTACCTGAACTGCGCCTCGGAAGACTTCTTAGGTCTGTACACTCGTACAACTCCAAACATTTGAGCTTCATCAAGTTGCCCACAGTATAAGGAAGGCTTGTTAAACTGGTACAGCAGCGCAAAGATAACTTCTTCAATTGTGCCAAGTTACCAAGAGTGTTTGGAAGTGTTGTCAGAGCTACACAATCCTGCAGATACAAGCAATGGAGGTTCACCAAGCTGTCAAGTGTTTTTGGGATTCTCGTAAGACTTGCACACTGCTCTACACTTAGAATCCTGACTTGCCACCAATTGCTATATAGACGGAATCTGTTTCTTAAAGTTAACCATGTATACTCATCACTTACAAATTCACAATTTCTAATTTTTAACCATAACATATCAGGAGAAATGTTTCCAATGTTGTCAACTATTTTTTTATTTTGAAGAACAAGATAGCGTAGGGAAGGCATTGTATGCATGCTAACGGGATTTCTTTCATTCTCCCCTGTGTAAACAAGCATATTCACTCCCTCTGCTTTGTCTCTACTCAAAGCTATGTGTGCACCCATCGGCTACCACACTCTGCTATTACTATCAGCCAGCTCTTTAACTCCTCTTCTCATTCCCCGCAAAAGGTCATGCATATTGAGGAGATCTTGATCAGGACCACTGTAGTTTATAAGTATTTTCAACATAAGATTCTTGAGGGTTGTTTTAACTTTATCTGGGTACAAGACCTCCCAGAAAATAACAGAATCGTTTTCCCTTTCACCAGCAAAGCAACAAGCTATATCCAGAAATATTTCCTTCTCAAAATGGTTAAGTCCATCATAACTTATTCGAAGGACACTGAATATTTCTTGATTTTCCGCAATGTTATGGAGAGCTTCTTCCCAACATTGAATGTCATCCCGCTCCTTATCAAAAAAATGTGCTCCAATAACTTCTAATGAGAGAGGATGACCTCGACAGGCTCTTGCAATTCTTGTAGAAAGCTTTTCGTAGTGGGTCTCCAGAAACGGCCTCGAGAACGCATGCCAACAAAACAACTGAAGAGCTTCATCCTCATGTAGCTCATTCATTTGAAGAACTGAATTAACCTTAGCAAGATTGAGTATGTGTCGGTCTCGGGATGTAATGATGATTCGACAACCAGGCCCAAACCAATTCCTATTCACTGCATCCAGGTGGCTCAGATCATTCACATTGTCCAATATGATAAGGGCACGAACTCCTTACAATCAATTTTTCATCAGAGCTTTTCCCTCATCAACACTTAAAACTTCTCCATGGTAATCTGCCAATCTTCTTAGAATTGTCCATTGCAAGTCTAGAAGGGTACCATTTTTCTGTGCAAAGAAATATGTATCAAAGGTAGCATAAATTCTATTGTAAACAGCCTTGGCCAAGGTGGTTTTCCCGACGCCACCTATACTGCTGACTCCCACTCTCACTGTGCTATGCCTCAAATTCAGATGTAATCTTTTGAGTAGGTCACAGATATGTGTTTCAAGCCCCACAAGATGGATAGGGACATCTAGCGGAGCAATCTTTAAGGTATTCAACACATCTTTCACAACTCTATTTACAAGTCTTCCCTTGTACCTACAAATCACCTTCCATACATTACACCTTGTTGGTGTCCAAAACGAGGCTTATGCTCTAATAGGCTGCTAGTATACCCTCAGATGGATTTTAGGAATGGTTAACTCCAAAATTGCTATGAGGTCTTAGGGTAACTGGACCAACTATAGGGACAAGACTGCCCTTTTTTGCTTCTGGCTCTGCAAAACCAAGGCGGGTGCACCTAACCTAGTATAAGATAGACTTCATACACCAAGAACTAGGTTTGAATAATAGATAAGTGGATAGCAAGAAAGTGCTAAGTGTTAACCACACACTCATTGACTCTCCATTGCTATGGGGTAGGACCTTAGACAACCAAATGCTGAAAACTTAAAGAATGGTTCTTAATTTATGCTTTTGAGATCATAACAACAACAATCAGTATTTGTTGATAATGAGATAATCATTTAGGCCAGTGCCTCATCCATTGGGAAAGATCTCCTAGAACAAGAATGCTACACACACCAGACAATAGCTAAGATTCAAAACCATAAACACACCTACAATCCCCTTTACTACTTATAAGATATCCTTACATAGACAATTCGATAGATCTATGTCCCATCTAAAGCATCATTTCATCTAATCCTGGATTAGAACTTAAGAATGGATATATACACATAAAACAATATGCAGAGAACTAGAAAGTTCAGAACCTATCTAAGTTGACACAAAGGAGAGATAAAAGTTATGTATTTGTATTAAGTATGAAGAATCCTTGAGTATAAACAATGAAACCAGAGGATTCAAGCTTGCAAATTATAGCTTAGACCTGCAACTTTTTCTCTATCATCAACAAAATACCAAATGCCAAAATGTTACAATCCTGACTGGGCAGAAGACTCACAACCGGAAAAGTTTTAAAATCTAACTCCCAATGCTATCAAATGATCATAAAAATCCTTTTATACCAGGGTAACAATGCAAGCATACAATCATTTGAAATTCAAAATCACATAACCCCACTGAGAAATAAATATAGACATGATAGGGGTCAAGCCACAGCAACAAGCGCCACCAAACCAGTCAAATCTAGCTACCAAAGCATTCAATTTTGTTATCCCCTATCACAAAAGAATCTCAGCAAGTTCAAATGGTCACCAACACTTCATGGGCTTTAAGCCTTTTAATCATTTTCCCTGGTCCGGTCACACAACCGCGCAGTCACAACTCACCACCACAGGAAACGGGCTCTAAATTTATGCTTGGTCTCATGATCGCATAACCCGAAAATGGGCTATGCGAACATGCGACACCCACTATCCACTTGCCTTCTCTTAACTGTCGATGCCAGACTACTGCCACAATAGGGTTTGTCGCATGTTCGCAAGCCAAGAAACTGGCTTACGTGAACATGCAACAAGCTACAAACATGCAACCTGTCGACTGGCCTGTTACCGCCAAAAATCCCTAGCTCGGGCCCGCGTACAAACCTTTACATCCCACCAGCTGTCAAATCGGAGACCACCATGACACCACCCGCCATCGAGCCCACCAAATAGCTACAGACGGGCCCCAGGGACATGTGGCACCCTATCGCATGATCGCATAGCCTCCACCCGCAAGCTGTTACCTTGTCGTGCATAACCGCCACTGCACAACTCTGCAACCACGAGGGGTACCGCAAACGCCATGGACATGTGTCGACCGGTTGCATGATTGCATAGCCAAAAAACTAGGCTATGTGACCATGCGACAGCCAACCCAAAGCTGCCACATGTCACGCCACCTAACCGCAACTAGCACCACTCTGCCGATGGGCCCCAGGGACACGTGGCAAGTAGTCGCATGATCTCATAGCCAAAAACTAGGCTATGTCACCATGCAATAGCCAATCAAAGGCTACCACATGTCCACCTCCAGGACTACTGCCAAAGAAGCCACCAACTGTGAATAACTGGGACCCACGCAGATAGATGGCAAGCGGTCGCATGATCACATATCAGAAAAGTCTAACATGCGGCCATACGACAGCCAATAAGAACATTCCATCTGTCCCCCCTTTGACACCGGGCCCACCAAATAGAAGTAACATTGGAACAGACAAAATTGACAGTAGGTGCATGATCGTATGGGGAAAGAATATTCCATGCGATCACACACTGACCGTTGATCTCCTCCCTCTGGCCCCACATCGTCGGACTTGCACACTTAAGACAAAGTTGAAAACACACAAAGTTTTTGGCACCAAAAGACAAGTGCATAAAGCTTGAAGGAAAAGGGTTGAAAACAACACAGGTTTTCAGCAAAAGATTGAAAACACACAGGAATTTTGACAGACCAAAAGGTAAGAGGGAAGCCGAAAACAACATGGATTTTTGAAAACATAGCATATTTTTGACACTGTAGCAGATTATAAAGTTTGTTTCCCACGGACCTTAGAAATTGAAAATCTTTCCAGATTTTGCACATTAGGAGATGTGACATGGGTTGAAGCAAGGTGACAACACTGAAGAGCACAAGGTAGGACACCTAACAAAATCATGCAGGGGAGAGGCCAATTTTACAAGATTTTGCAATGACTGAAAAAATGGCCTAACAGTGGCTCTTTCTGGGGACATGTATCTCTTACAGATACAATGAGGAAACATAATCTATTGGAAGAGCAGACCACAAAATTTTGAACCAAAAAAAACCCTAAGAGACCTAGGGAAGAATCCTAACTACTGCTCATGGAAAAAGATACTTCAAGAGAAGTAAAACTTTAGGAATTGTCCATAAACAGGCAATTCCAAAGTGCCACCAGTTAGATCTTTCAGAATATATGAATCTGTTCCCCACTTGCTCTCAATCAGATAAGGGCCCAACCAAATAGGATCAAATTTTCCATGCTTTCTCTTATCCTCCAGCCTCGCATTCCACATCAGGACCAGATCATCAATTTCAAAAATCCTCTGAGTTGCTCTCTTATCAAACAAATTTTTACACTGTCACTGCAAATTTTCATTTTTCTCATGTGCATGCCTCCTTACTTCCTCCAACTAGATTAACTCATCCATCCTCACCCTCATCTCATCATTTAAATCTTCATCATATGCCTAGATGAACCTATACATTTGCAATAAATTGTTCTAAGGTAATCTAGCACTTATCCCATATACCAGGTCAAATGGGGCACAACCTATGGCTTTTTTTATAGTCACTCTATCAGCCCACAATGCCCACCAAAGTTTTGAGTCCCGTGATTTTTTATTTCTGTCCAACACCCTTTTGAGGATCTTTATCAAGCTTTTATTACTGGACTCAGCCTAGCCATTTCCTTGTGGATGATATGGGGAAGAAAATGAAATGTGTATCCCATAATTCTTACAAAAATCATCAAACTCCTAAGATCTAAAACACATTGCATTGTCTACCACTATTGTTTCTGGACATCCAAACCTAGTGAGAATATTCTGCATCATGAAATCAATAACAACTTTACTAGTGGCCCTCCTAGTGGGAATAGCTTCAACCCATTTAGTGAAATAGTCTGTTGCCACTAATATGTAGGAATGCCCACCACTAGACTTGTTTGGAATCTCACCTATGAAATCAATACCCCACTACTGGAAAGGGGCCTGAACTGAGACTGGTTTGAGTGGTAAATTTCCACCAAATTTCAGCTTACCTGCAAACCTCTGGCATGCATCACACTTCCTTACAAACTGATGTGTATCTTTAAAAACTGTAGGCCACCAAAATCTGGATCTAAGGATCTTGTGGGCTGTAGTCTTTGCCATGTAGTGTCCTCCACATACACCTTGATGCATTGATTCTAACAAAGACTTAGACCTTTCCTAGTCCACACATTTTAGCAATACACCTTCATTGCTCTTCCACCATAACTCACCATGTATAATGGCATATTTCACAGATTGTAGCCTAATAGTCCTTTTCTTATTTTCACTCATGTTAGGGGGAAGAAACAATTTTTGCAAGTAATTGATGACATCCCTGTACCAATCACAATAGTCCAAATCACAAACATATGGCCTTTCTTCCTCCTCCAACATGTTCACATGGTTTGCAACCAAATTACTCTGTGCCATCAACTTTGCAAGGCCTAGGCCTCTCACCAATTTTGTAATCTGAATATCTATATTGAATTCTTGGATCCTGTTGATCCATCTACATCTCTTACTTGAGACTTCCTGTTGCACTAGAATATCCTTGATAGCAGCATTAGGAACATAAGCAACCACCCTGGCTCCCACAAGATAACACCTAAAAGCCTTGACTGCTTTGACTAAGGCATAAGCCTATTTCTCAGTGATATCATATTTCAATTCTGTTGCATGTAAAGACTTGCTAAAAAATGAGATAGGTTGCTCATATCCATCTGAATTCTTTTGTAATAAGACTGCTACAACTGTATGATAAGAAGCAAAAGAGAAAATCTGCATGGGCTTACTATAATAAGGGGTCCTCAAAATAGGGGCATCTTTAATGGCCTGTTTGATACTTCTGAAAGATTCATATGCTTCTTCATTCCATTCTACCTTTGCATCTTTTTTTAACATCCTAGAGATAGGAATACAAATTTCTGCAAAATTTGTAACAATCTTCTTAAAAAATTTACCTGCCCAAAGAAAGACTGTATTCCTTTAACATTTCTTGGTGGTGAGAGCTTATCTATTGCTATGACCCTTTCTGGATCAATTCTCTCTCCATCCTTGGACACAATATGTCCTAAGAGCTTGCCTTCTATAACACCAAAAGAAAATTTCTTTGGGTTCAAAGAAATCCCATACTCCAGAGCTCTGATGAAAATCTTTTCAAGGTGTTCACAGTGCTGATCCTCCTTCTCTGAATATGCTGTAAGATCATCCTGGTATACCACTAAAAACTTGTTTATGAAATCAGTAAAAGCTACATCCATAGGCCTCTGAAAAGTTTCTCCTACATTTGTCAGGCCAAAAGGCATCCTAACATAAACATATGTTCCCCAAGGAGTAGTGAATGTAGTCTTGAATTGTTCTGACTCCTTGACCATGACCTAATTATAACCAGAGAAACCATCCATCATGGACATCAACTCTGATCCAGTGACACTTTGCACCATGTTTTCCATATTAGGCAAACAATAGTTGTCTTTCAAAGAATTGACATTCAGATTTCTAAAATCAACACACAGCCTAATGTCACCATTCTTTTTTCTAACTGGAACCAAGTTTGACACCCAAGTAGAATGCCTGACAAGCTTTATAATACCAGCATCCATCATCTTTTTGAGTTCATCTTGCATTTTCGGTGCCAAAGTAGGGTTCACAGGCCTTAATTTCTACCTAAAGGGTTTAGTTCCTTCCTTTAATGGTATCTCATGTTGAAAGAGATCTTCTCTATATGCCTTCAAATCTTCATAAGACCATGCAAAGACATGTCTGAATTTTTTGAGAAGATCAATCAGATTTCTTCTAATTCTTTGAGATAAACATTTACCTATGTAAACATTCTTTGGTTCTTGGCTTGTCCCTAGATTCACCTCCTCCAAATCACTTACCCTATCAGCAAGTCTAGCAACACAAGCCCTCTCTTTACTATCAAATGACCTTTCAAGAGAAACCAATCCCCTAGGGATCCTATTTGACTTCAATTGTAGTACCTCCTTCCCAAGGACACTCTCTTTTCCATCTTTGTTGTCTACATAGGTGCTAAAATCCATTTCCTGACCATCAAAGTGAGACTCACACTGCAAGAACCTCAAAATGTCCTGATCATCAGAAAATACTTGCCAATTCTCAACATTATCTGGGATAGAAGGCCTGGACTTACACTCAATTTTGGATATCCTCACAAAGGTAATATCCTCTAGCCCTAATGCTATGTTTTCTAGTAAATCTGCCATCCTGTTCTAGCTTCTATCCACCCAATCAATACCAAAGGCACTGAAACATTCAATTTCATCCCATACAACATTCCTATATTTTTTCAGCCTTTGGTTCTTTGATGCATACTTTGATCTAATCTGAGAAACTATTAACTCAAAATCACCAATCACCCTAAGATGTTTGATCCCATGTTTTGATGCTTGTCTCAAACCAATCAATAGGGCTTCATACTCTACAACATTATTTGTGCAAGGAAACAAGAGAGTGAAAAAAAACTTAAAAGTCTTACCACTCGGGGATACCAACAATACTCCTACTCCAGCACCTTCTCTAGAACTTGCTCCATCAAAATATAATGTCCATAAGACATTACCTTCTGCCATGTTATTCTCATCATTAGCCAAAAGGATAGGCCTGACCTTTTCTTGCATCTCTTTCCTCTGAACTTGGAATGAGCCAATGTCAGTGTCAACAAAACAATTCATGTTATCCTTTTCATTCTCCTCAATCATATGTGGAGTTCTGGCTTCCCTTGACACCTTCACATTTTCTCCTTCAATGTCAAAAGTGGCAAAGGACAAGTCACATTGAATACTTCCTCCCATGGAGGCACTCCACTTTCTAGATAAAAACATTCCATATTGAGGAGGAATGTCAACTACAAGAACACTCATAGTCAATTGTTTGTTAGGAAATGCAGCTAACTTATAAGGCAAAGCCTTAATGGTACCAATAACCGGCACTTCTCTTGAGTCCATAGCTTGGCATCTCCCATGAGGTGTATCAACCTTTAGTCCTAATGATTTCATGATCTCTACAAGCATAACAGTGTTTGATGCTCCCGAATCAATCATGCAATTCTTCAATACTTTACCATTAATAACTAGAGACAAGAAGAAAGGATCAATTGTCCCTACTGCACTGTTTACAATATTTGTATCCAAGAAGATTTGAGGGATCTTAGAAACAATTTCTTCACTCTTAGTGTCAGGTGTGTCTTCCAAGGAAGCCACATGTTTGTCATTTCTACTCACTTCTTGGATTCCTACAGAAGAAACACCATTTACCCAATTTAAGGCCTTGACCTTGTGTTCTTCTATTCTCATCATTTCCAAAAGTGGAACCTTGACAGTGATCTGTGAAAGAAACTTAGACATATCTATTGGAACATACTTCTGGCTATTCATGTCTTCTTCAAAAATAGTGACAACCTTATCTTTTGTGGACTCAGATTTGTCCTTGAGAGAGGATTCCCCTTCCTTCTAAAAGGTAGGAACAACTACATCTGATGTCTTTGCTTTGTTCCTAGGTGCTGTAAAAGGCATGATTTTATTTTTTACCTTCACTTGGTTAGCAACACAAGCACCCTTGCCCTTTTCTTCATGTTTTTGAGCACTATTTTCTGTCCTCTTGATGAACATACTGCCCAGTTTATGAGTTGCATTTCCAACTGTCCTATTTCTCAAATTGTAATTGCTTCTAGCTTGAGTGACCATGTCTGCAGTGATTTGAGCAATTTCTTCATCTGATGGTCTTCTTAAAGAAACTTTCTCCTCACCCCTCACTGCACCACATCCAACATCATCAAACCCTTCATCCTCTTCATCAGTAGAGTCAGCTTCATCCCATGCATGTGAAGAAGTCATACCACATCCTTCCTTATCATACTGCTCCTCACCTTCTTGATTATCTGGTAAATTCAAAGCAATGACACAATGCTCTGGACTATGAGGAGATTGACAAATGACACACCATGGAACCTCATCAGCTAAATTCACTGAATTTCTTTGCAAAGCATCAGGGACCCTTCCATCAGGCCTTTCTTGCTTGGTTGGGACAATGGGCTTGCCATCTTTCCACTGAGTGTTGTAAGGATAATTCTGCATTCTTGGCTGTCTGCTAAAATTGTTTGGAGCTGACCTCTCCATAGTCACATCTCTATTGTTTCCCTTTTCTCCAGGTTTTAAACCTTCCAAAACCTTTAAAATCTATTTTAGATTGTTATCCTCTTTGGGTTTAGAGTCAGGAGACCTTCCCATTTCTTTCTTACTCTACATTTGAGGCCTGGAATCATCTCTTCTTCCTATCTTTCCTGATATTCTTCTATTGCTCTCTATGTTGATAGCCAATTTGTAAGCCAACCCAAGACTTCTAGGGTTCTTATCCCTCAAGAGATATCCCATCTTTGCATCAAAGGCATTCAAGTATGTCACAAGACATACCCTGTCATCTAATCTGATAACTTGTAAGAGCCTATGCATGGCCTTTTGGAACCTTATGTTAAATTCAAGGACCACTTCATTCTGATTCTTCTTTATGTTATTGAATTCATTCAAGATAAAACCCTCATTAGTCTTATCACCATAATGTTCCTTAAAACAATTTTTGAATTCATTCCATGACCCTATACTAGCATGGGGTAACCCTCTAAACCAATCCCTTGCATCCTCAATCAGGGATTGCACAAATAGCTTCATTATAACATCATCAGGCTCTATATTATAATCATCTATTACATCTATGAAGATCTTTAGATGTTTTTCACATGTGACGACATTATTTCCAGTAAATTTAGGAAGCTTTTTTCTAATCTCGTCAGGGATTACATTAGGATAGCCAGGAATACCAAAAAAGGTAAGTTGTTTGTACCTCTCATGAGTAGGAGCTCCATGTAGTGGATCCATTCCTTGAGATGTAGATGTCCTTGTGTTTGAACCATCAGGAACCCTAGCAGCACTCGGTACACCATTTTCTTGAGTTGCATTGTTACCGTGATTTCCACCTTGTCCTAAAAAGGAAGTAGCAACATGTGGAGGTCCTGAAGCATGCCTGAGAAAATCTATCTTCTTTCTGATTTCTACAGCAGAATCCTCCAACTCTGCTTTCTCTAGTTCTTTGTCCAATATCTCTTTCTTCCTTCTTGCTATTTCAAGGTCTGAATCTAAGCTCAGTCTTGTATCTGATGTTCTATCAACAACTGCTTGTTCATTGATCTGGACTCCAATGGCCTTCTACTTTCCATTGTCCTTTGGCCTATTTTCCTCATGTGTTTTTTGAACAATAGGCTATTTGTCTACTCTTTCAGGCTCTGGGATAGAATTAATTGCCTCCAAATCCAGTAACTGCCTCTTTAGCTATCAGCCCTTATCATGGCTTGTCTTACTTTATCCTCTTTATCCTTTTCTCTCTGCTGCCTAATGGCAAGCTGTTCTTGAACTCTTCTTTCTAGTTTGTAGACCTCCTCAAAGATCTCTTCTAATTTAGGGAGTGTAGTGTCTGACTCATCATCTCCCACTTGAATTTCATCTTCATAATAGTTCAATCCCAAGTCAACAACCTCTTCATACTCTAAATTATTTTCTTCCTGACTAGGCCTGGCTTGGATTTCTTGTCTGGTATCTTTCTTGTTCCTCCAATTGTGAGAAACACCTCTTCTCTTCTTTCCTCCCCTTGTCTGACTAGGCCCAGAAGTCCCTGGAATGCCTACTTCCATTATATCTTCAAGAGGCTTCTTTCTTCGAGATCTGGAACCTCTATAACTCATCTTTGCAAAATAAATCACTAACCAGTACTGCTTCAGAGATGTTTGAGTCACCGACCAAGTGTATTGGGAATATTACAATGTAGTTTCTTCACTCTAGAAAATGCTCCAATAAGTTAGAGAGACAAGGGACAAGAACAACCCTATTTTTTCCAATGATGACCTACTGGTTAAGATGAACATGTATAACACTTCCCCAGTAGAGTCACCATCTTGTTGGTGTCCAAAATGAGGCTTATGCTCTAATAGGCTGCTAGTATACCCTCAGATGGATTTTAGGAATGGTTAACTCCAAAATTGCTATGAGGTCTTAGGGTAACTGGAACAACTATAGGGACAAGACTGCCCTCTTCTGCTTCTGGCTCTGCAAAACCAAGGCGGGTGCACCTAACCTAGTATAAGATAGACTTCATACACCAAGAACTAGGTTTGAATAACAGATAAGTGGATAGCAAAAAAGTGCTAAGTGTTAACCACACACTCATTGACTCTCCATTGCTATGGGGTAGGACCTTAGACAACCAAATGCTGAAAACTTAAAGAATGGTTCTTAATTTATGCTTTTGAGATCATAACAACAACAATCAGTATTTGTTGATAATGACATAATCATTTAGGTTAGTGCCTCATCCATTGGGAAAGATCTCCTAGAACAAGAATGCTATACACACTAGACAATAGCTGAGATTCAAAATCATAAACACACCTACAATCCCTTTTACTACTTATAAGATATCCTTACATAGACAATTAGATAGATCTATGTCCCATCTAAAGCATCATTTCATCTAATCCTGGATTAGAACTTAAGAATGGATACATACACATAAAACAATATGCAGAGAACTAGAAAGTTCAAAACCTATCTAAGTTGACACAAAGGAGAGATAAGAGTTATGTATTTGTATTAAGTATGAAGAATCCTTGAGTATAAACAATCAAACCAGAGGATTCGAGCTTGCAAATTACAGCTTCGACCTGCAACTTTTTCTCTATCATCAACAAAATACCAAATGCCAAAATGTTACAATCCTAACTAGGCAGAAGACTCACAACCAGAAAAGTTTTAAAATCTAACTCTCAATGCTACCAAATGATCATAAAAATCCCTTTATACCAGGGTAACAATGCAAGCATACGATCATTTGAAATTCAAAATCACCTAACCCCACCAAGAAATAAACATAGACATGACAGGGGTCAAGCCACAGCAACAAGCACCACCAAACCAGTCAAATCTGGCCACCAAAGCATTCAATTTGTTATCCCCTATCACAAAAGACACTCAGCAAGTTCAAACGGTCACCAACACTTTGTGGGCTTTAAGCCTTTTAATCATTTGCCCCAGTCGCGCAACTGTGTAGTCACAACTCACCACCATAGGAAACGGGCTCTAAATATATGCTTGGTCGCATGATCGCATAACCCGAAAATAGGCTATGTGAACATGTGACACCCACTATACACTTGCCTTCTCTTAACTGCCGACGCTAGACCACTGCCACAATAGGGTTTGTCACATATTCACAAGATGGGAAACTGGCTTACGCGAACATGCGACAAGCCGCAAACATGTAACTTGCCGACCGGCTTGTTACCGCTGAAAATCCCCAGCCCGGGCCCACGTTCCAACCTTTACATCCCGCCAGCCATCAAATCAGAGACTGCCACGACACCACCTACCACCGAGCCCACCAAATAGCTGCAAATGGTCCCCAGGGACACGTGGTGCCCTGTCGCATGATCGCATAGCCCGGAGACGAGCTATGAAAACATGCGACCACCCCCAGGCTGCTACCTTGCTGCGCATAACCACCACCACACAACTCTGCAACTGTGAGGGGTACCGCAACCGCCATGGAAATGTGTCGACCGGTCGCATGATTGCATAGCCAAAAACTGGGCTATGGGACCATGCGACAGCCAACCCAAAGCCGACACATGTCACGCCACCAAACCACAACCAGCACCACTCTGCTGATGGGCCCCAAGGACACATGGCAAGCGGGTCGCATGATCACATAGCCAAAAATTGGGCTATGTGACCATGCGATAGCCAATCACAGGCTGCCACATGTCCACCTCTAGGACCATTGCCAAAGAAGCCACCAACTGCAAATAACCGGGACCCATGCAGACAGATGGCAAGCGGTCGCATGATCTCATGTTAGAAAATTCTGACATGCGGCCATGAGATAGCCAATAAGAACGTGCCATCTATGCCCCCTTTGACACCGGGCCCACCAAACAAAAGCAACACTGGAACAGACAAAATCAACGGTAGGCTCATGATTGCATGGGGAAAGAATATTTCATGCGATCACACGTCGACTATTGATCTCCTCCCTCTGGCCCCACATCGTCAGACTTGCGCACTTAAGACAAATTAGAAAAC
Source organism: Chamaecyparis obtusa (assembly GCA_027943335.1). Lineage (NCBI taxonomy): Eukaryota > Viridiplantae > Streptophyta > Pinopsida > Cupressales > Cupressaceae > Chamaecyparis > Chamaecyparis obtusa. The sequence continues at coordinate 113,598 of BSBK01006711.1, forward strand.
ACACAAAGTTTTCGGCACCAAAAAACAAGTGCATAAAGCTTGAAGGCAAAGGGTTGAAAACAAAGTAGGTTTTCAGCAAAAGATCAAAAACACACAGGAATTTTGACAGACTGAAAGGTAACAGGGAAGCCAAAAACAACACAGATTTTTGAAAACACAGCATGTTTTTGACACTGTGGCAGATTATAAAGTTTGTTTCCAGCGGACCTTAGAAATTGAAAATCTTTCTAGGTTTTGCACATTAGGAGACGTGACATGGGTTGAAGCAAGGCGACAACACTGAAGAGCACGGGGCAGGACACCTAACAAAATCATGCAGGGAAGAGGCCAATTTTACAAGATTTTGCAATGACTGAAAAAATGACCTAACACACCTTACAATTCAAATTTTACCTGTAAGGAACACTAAATTACACAGATTTAACCAATTTATCGTGTTATAAAATTAAAATTATCATTTGAATTTATAAAAGGAAAAGGAAAAACTTAAATTTATCTATTACGAGATGATTACAACATAATATTGACCATTCACGAATCACAATTATCAATCTTGCCATTAAATTCAAAAAATTATTGCAAGGACAATTAGAGGCTTGTTATATAGATTAAGGTTTCTTATATAGATTAAGTACAGCCAGTTAAGCTACTTGAAGGGTGCATTTTACTTAACACTTAAGTCGTTGAACTAGTAATAAAGCTGATGTAACTGATAAGGAGGGAGGAATGAGAATATCCAAATCCCTTAAAAAAGTGGGTGTTGTTACTCACTAATTAAATGCTGGTGATTATAAACTCATACAACCAACACAGTAAATATCCTCTTGGTATGTGATGGTCGAATGCATAATGCACGACTGATGATATTTTTAGAATTCTTAATTTAGGTTTCTTAAAGTTAGTTTGAGTCCATGCTACATTACCAGTGATTGAAAGGCTTACTGTTGCAGCTTGTTCCATATTAGGAAACGACCTTGCCTAAAAAAATTTAATGGTTGAATTTATCTCAAACATCTACAAATGAAAACAGAGAGGCGGGGCATTTTGACTGAATTGATTCAGTAAATTGGTGTTTTAAGCCTTAACTTCAAATTGTGGTGTTTATACATGGTAAATCTACACCTTTAGCAGCACGAAATAGTACATGGACAGCAAGGAGCATCCCTACTCAATGACTCGACTGCTCAATAATATCATATGTTGCTTTCTTTTAATGGTTTATAGATGAACCACTATTAAAGGCTCAACAAAGATAGGAAACAAAGAAGACGAAACAAAACAAAACCGTTCTTGCACTCTTTGGCAGGAACTTTGCTGCTCTGCAACACTTGTTGGTATGGTTGTAAGAGAACTTTTTGTGTTATCATAATTTGTGACTTATTTTATGGGGTGATTGAGTTGAACCACAATCATAAGTTGCATTTTTGTTTGCTTAGTGAATTCGAGTCTATCGATTCCATCATATTCTGAAAAAAAATTCTGCATTTAATTTAATTTATCTAAGATATCTTTATTTTATGTTTTCAATTTTGAAACTAATCGAAGGCTAACACTTCAACCCAAATCATTGAGCTTTGTTTCTGTAGTATGGTTGTTGGTTTTTCTTCCCAGCTTTTCTGCTGTTAGTTCCATATGGGTGTCTTATGGTATTAATCTGTGTTTCATGGATATATAATTTTGATCTCCGTATAGCCATGAGTCCATTTCAAATCCAAAATTTTACCCTTCAACTATAAAAATACTGTCCTGATAACTCAAAAGTCTCAGAGAATGAAGCAAAGTCTATGAAAGATACCTGAGGAAGCAGTGAAACTTAACTGGTGAGGCAGTTACTAGAAGTGGTTTGATAGTAGAGTACAAATCTGCCACGATAAGAAGATAGGAGTAAGTGATGAAATGGTATTGTACTTACCAGAAGTGGTTTGATGGTAAGAGTTAAAATCTGCCACAATGAGAAGATGGTCTAAAGAGGGTCTTTAACCTTTCAATTCGTTATTTGATGGGTACAGAATTCTTCTACAAGGCAGCTTAAAGAAACTATAGTATTCTTCAAGTTTAAATCTAATAGAATAACGTATGTAGCCTGGTTTGTAGCACAAAGAATAATGTCTGTAGCCTGGTTTCCTTTCTTATAAAAAGGATAGACACATCATAATAGCTTAAGGAGGGAACTAATGATTTAATCCCCATTAAGGTGATCTGGAGCAGATAATAACTAAACACAGAAAAATGATGGAGACGATGGAAAAGCTTTAGGTGCCTCATTCTTTAGCTCCTCACCAAGGTCATGTGGAGCATTATATGATCATGTTTGTGATCGGCAGGGTGCAGACTTCAAAATGATTTCAATGTAGTTTTTCTAGAATGAAAAAAAAAATAGAAAGAAATTAGAATGAATTTCATTATAACCCTACTTAATGTCCAAGTTTGCTCTACATATTTCCGTTCCTATAGATTACCAGACACAGTTAGCACTGAAGAGCTAACTGAGAATACATAAATTAAACAAAGATGAGATTCACCTGACTCAAATTCCATATCCTGGAATGACATGATCGCGTATCCTCGAATAAGTCAAGGAACCTAGAAAGTGTGACGAGCAACATAAATACACGAACAAGATTTGAACTAATTTGATGCAGGCGGAAAATCGGATGGCTAGATAATTCGAGGAATGGAAGTTAATTCGGGTTAGAAAGAGATCTGAAGCAAAATCTCCAAGAAATTGAAGAGATAAGAGGAGCAGAAATTAAAGAGATCTAGCATCAGTATCATCATAGAAACAAGACGATATAGGTATCCAAGATCGTAATCGTTGAGCTCCTTAACTCAAATCAGATCCAAGATTCTACACAAGTTATAGAAATACGGGTTTAGCCCACAAGGAAAATTACTGATGTTATAAGACCACAATCATTTATTGCAGACAATATTGATAATAAATTGATGCGGGCTTAGAAACAGGGCTTATTTTCTGGTATCCTGGATAGGATGCTACGTTCGCTAATCTACTTCGATTATTAGTTTCTACTATTCAGTGAGCTATAATTAACTTCAACAAATAGTTGAACAGGTATGAAGTAGGAAGATTAAGATAATTTTGAAGGATTTAGTAAACAAACAGTGTGTTCCCTAATAAAATGGTTAATAAAATAACAATAGATGGGGTAAAAAATCAATTTATCCAGAAATAAGATGAGACCAATTTGAACGATTTAGTAAACAGTCAGTCTGTCCCCTAAACAAATGGCCCAATATAATAACTGGACATCTAGAAGAAGTACTTTTTGGTTTCAGCGCGGGTTAATTAAAAAACAAAAGCACGCGATTCCTTACCCGGATTCTTCCACCCTTGCCCAACCAGAACGCGAAGAGATTTGATGAAGAGCATTCTTCCATTCACCCAATAGTACTTTTATCCTGCCGATCTAAATGGCTGTAATGTTTCTTGAATGCCTCGGCAAATGGACCTCCCTTTCTTTGAGGGTAGCGAACATCAGAGGGCTCGACATCATAGAAGAGAGGAATGATGAAGTCATTGGATGTACACATCTGGCCACCTCCTTCAGACACCAAGTTGATTCTGCATAGTGCTTGGAGAATATCGGAATGAATATATCGCTTATTTCGATGAATGTTTGTAAGCTGGAATCGACTTCTTTGCCCTTTTGTAGTTCTTCACTGTCGAGGAAAACCCTAAGTCCCTCTCCAGAGAGAGCTTCGTAGAGATGGTCGACAAAAGTTGTCCTCACATCTTGTCCACGAAAGCTGAGAAACACGTTAAATTTTTTGTTGACATAGCAGAGGATTTTGGTGGAGGGAGGCTGATACTGATCAAACTCCACATTGAGATCACAAAGGGTTTGGGGGGTGAAAGTTTGATAGTGAACAGAAATCTCCGTCACTTGTTCTGAAAATGTTTAAAGAGCTTAACAGTAAATATGATCTTAGCAGAGCCGCAAATGAGAATGTCGAATAGATATGCAGTCGCAAGACTTCTTAATAAAAGATCAAGACTTTGGAAAGCCCCGACTTCATTTTTAATATCAAAGGTTGAGACCTGTTTATTAATATCAAAGGTTGAGAATTAAACACGACTAATGGACGACCATTGCAAGTGTATTCATCCTCCTTATTGGTTGTACATAGTGTAACAGAGAAGCAACAAAACTTAGATTTCATTGAGTTTTGACATCTGTCTCATTTATTCTAGTGGCTTGCTTAAGCTTAATAGATTTTAACCGTTCATATTTTTTCTCATTTTTTTTCCCATTTGTATGGTTGATTTACCGCCCTTGTTGCCCATTTGTTGAATTTCTGTGACTGCAGGTTTTCAACTACCTATCGGCACTTTGAAAACATATAGTTATTTGTCATATTTTATGCCCCTCAAGCTGACCTCGATTCCGGAGCTTCTATTTTTTGCCACAGAGGGGTTTCACTTTTTTTTTGCACTCCAATAGCTTATTCCGTATTTAATATGGTCCAGACTCCATACCTAGTCCATTTTTATTCAAAACCTAGTTTTTAGTTTTAAGATTTAAATTTAAATTTAAAATTCTTTTATTTATATATATCATTTATAAAAAGTTAATTATGTATTTAGAAAATTTTAAATATTTTTCATTTTGTTTTTAAGGTTATAATAATAATTATTTTAAAATATATAACAAATAGAATGTTAAATATTTAATTATGTGTTTAAATTTTTTTTTAAAATATTTTAATTAATATAAATTACTATTGTATTATAATTATAACATATATAAATATTGAAGATAAATAATTAAGTATATAGTGATATTTTTAAAATATTATTTTTATTTTTAAAAGTTTATTGGGTTTTATATTGTCATATATAATTAATAAAATGTATAAATAGTACATTATATATTTAAAATATATACATAATATATTATAAGTGATTACAATTGTTTTGTTCTATTAGAGCACCAATCATGCTTGAAAACCATGCCAACCATCCTAATGCTCAAAAAAGGATATGCCATGCAACACAAGGCCACAATCAACCAAGTTGCACTAGGCAAAGACCCTTCCCCCATAGTCAACCTTTACAGCACACAAAGACCCTTACCCCCCAAACCACATAGAGTGGTCTTCCCCCATGGTCAACCTTTACACCACACAAAGACCCTTACCCCCTAAACCACATAGGGTGGTCTTCCCCCATAGTCAACCTTTACACCACACAAAGATCCTTACCCCCAAACCACATAGGGTCATGATAGAAACACCACCAAACTCCTCCATAAACCACAAGAGAGCCCAAAGAGACATGAGTTGCAAAAATACCTCATAGGGTTCACAAGATTTCTCAAATACACCTATTTCCACAGGGCCCTATTAAATAATATATATTATAGATATATAAATAATATTATACATAATTTATTAATTGATACTACATATTATTTGAATATTTTAAATTTTATATACAATTTATACATTAAATAGTTATTAATTATAATAAAATTAAGTAATATTTAAATTAGTAAAAAAATAGGATCTATTAGCCATTTAGGAATAGGGTAAAAGCTAGAGAATGCTTAATGAGCTAGAGTCCTAAGTGTTATAAGAGTCATAAGTGGAATAAGAGAGTACTGTATTCATATAGGGAGACTTCGTATTCATGTCAGTGTGTCTATTTAGCCATCAATATTATTAATCTGCTTGACTCAAAGTATTAAAATGAAACTAAGAATGGTTATCATTTCTTACAATTCCTACTTTATATATGTCTCTAAGTGTGTGTGTGTGTGTGTACACACACACACACACACACACCACACACACACATATATATATAGATATATATATATACATATATATATATATATATATATATATATATATATATATATATATATATATATATATATATATATATATATATATATATATATATATATATATATATATATATATATATATGTATAATATATATATATATATATATTTATTATATATGTATATTATATATATATATAAAGATATATATAAGATATATACATATATATATATATACATATATAGATATATATGTACATATATACATATATTATATATATATTATATATATATGTCTATATATATGTATGTATATATATATATATATATATATATATATATTATATATATGTGTGTGTGTGTGTACACACACACACACACACACACACACACACACACACACACACACATATTACATATATATATATATATATACATATATATATATACATAC
>BSBK01006712.1:2500-150000 GCA_027943335.1 Chamaecyparis obtusa
GATTCTTTTTTTGTTGTTGTTGTGCTCTCAATTGTCAAAGCAATCTTCTCTTCCCTTACTTTGTCTAAATCTTCTTGTTATACACCATGAATCTTCAAGGTTTCTGAAGTAACCTTGGAAACTTTTTTTTTGTTACTACATTGTTTCAAAACAGCATCAACTTCTCTAGTTTTCTCTTCATAAGTTCCCCATCTAGGCTCATTAGGGTCTTTAGGGGCTGATAGCAATACTTCAGCATATGCTTCTAGAACTTGTTCGTCAACCTCATAACCAAGTGGATGGATCCACTTATTCCTTGGTTCAACTATCTCCATGCATGTTGTGTGTGTCTCAACCATGAAGCAAATAGTATCTTTGTATTTTCAACTATTTTCTATGGAATTATGTACCTCATCTACATTTTAGCCCTGATAATCTTCAACTCCAGTGTCATGTACTCCTTCAATGTACTCTTAGTACATGCCTTGATAGATATTTGTGGCATCGTGGGGATAGATTTGTCTAGATACAAATCAAACACTTTTCCAAAAATATGGAAGTACATGTATATGATCAAAGACCCAAATCTAAATATCTTGGTCTTGTCATGCTTGATGGCCTTAATGTTATCTATCAGTTGTGCACACAAGATCTTGCAAAAATTGAACTCTCCATTTTCTTTCACAAGTCTTATAGCTACAAGAATTATGGCCCCAGACACACTGTTTACCCTACTGGTGTGTTCAAACTTGTATTTGAGTATCATGGACATCAATTTGATGTCATATTTCTTAATAGGCTCTATAGTCATTCTGAACCTATCACTTCTTGACTTGCATGTTTGTTCAACAAGTTTTCTTACATACTTTCTTGCTAGAAGAATGACACCTATCTTTGAGAGGCATGTCATCTCATGAATTAGGTCACTTGTAATCCTCACCGATACTTCACCTATCCAAAATAGGTCTTCATGAATCCTTCTAAGTAGAATCTTGATCCACTCTGATTCACAAAACTCATATGTCATAGCATACTCCACTATAGGATGATTATTCCACTATGCATACTCATCCATGAAGGTTTTGTCAGGTTTCATCATTGTTTCCATGTGTGCTCTTAATCTGTCCAATCCTACTGGCTCTTTCTTACAGTATATGTATGCCCTAATGTCTTCGACATGCATAACACCCATAGGTGTGCGGGAGAATTCCCCTTCTAGGTCATCTAATATGGATTTGAATGGGTGCCTCTTAAATACATATCTCTTCTTTTTCTCAAAATTAAATACAATAGGAGTAGCCATCACTTACTTGTAAATCACTTTCTTAATGGTTTCCAATATATTCTAAATCGGTGTGATGAACAAGGGTTTCCGCAATTGATTAATTGCACAAGTCACTTGATGAATCAAATTGCAATCCTTCATAATTAAATGCTAGGGGTGTTCTACTCTCTAATCACTCTGAATTCAAATGCAATGAGAGATTTACAAACTTATGTGAACTTTAAAGTAGAAAATATGTCATTAATGCTTGTCGCATAAACCAGGCTCTCACTTGAAAATTTCTAACTTTCATTTTGCAAATAATCAGCTAGTGTGCTCTTGCATGTAGGTTCTTCTAGTCTCCAAAATTTCCATGTTTTCTTGCCTCAATTCTTCATTTAGTTGAAGGTTCTCTTTGATCTATTCATTATAGACATCTTGGTTGTTGATCAACTTGTCATCCAATTCTTCAATTTGTTCTTTCAAGGATGAATTTTCTTTATTTAGCTTCTTGATCATTATCCCTAAATCACTGGTAGAGCATTCTTTCAAATCCTTTCTTAGCCTTTTGATGACTATTTGAGCATCACTGAATTTTTCTTTTAGTTCTTCAATTTCTTTTTTAGATCTTTCTAGGTCTTCAAGACCAGCTTCAAGATTTCTTTTTAGATGTTTCATTTCTGCTTAGTCCATGATCTCCTCAAGTGGTTAAACTTCTTTACTAAGGACCAGAGCTCTGATACCAATTGTTAGGAATGGGAACACTGAGAATGGGGGGTGAATTAGTGTTCACTATATTTTATCTTTTTATTTAATCTCAAACTAAACTTAAATGCTGAAGTACTAAAATGAACATCCACATAAACATGAAACATGAAATCAACACATAACACCAATTTGGTTACAGGGAAACCCAAATAGGTAAAGACCTCAGTGGGAATGGACACCCACTAATATTTTATACTAGTGTTTTACAATCCTTGTTAGAAGATCCTTAACCCTATAATGAGTTACTTTACAATATGTTTAGTATAGTAGACCTTGTCAAGTGGTGAAGGTTGCAACCTTTTGATCTCAGATACACATTATATCTGTTGGATGAACTGTTACTGTGACACTATTTTTCTGATCAATTCCTTTGATGCACTGATGCTTGGACCTCTTGCAAATCTCTAATACATCTTATCAACTCTTTGCATACTTCTTCTTTTCTTATCACAACTCTATAACAACTCTCATACAAATTACAATGGGTGCATCTCATATTTATATGCACATACAAAACAAATAACTAGGTCATCCCTTTAACCGATAACATACAATGCTTCCACTTGAATTGGCTCAAGCATGTTTTCAAAAAAAAAAAATTATGTGTCAACAACCTAATTATAATACGTGCATGGCGTTTGCATCATAAGAATATAACCACAAATCAAAATGTTAATAGTCGGCTGCTTACTTTGTTCTTCTCTGACACACACTGGTTGTGTAACTTTAATTGTCTGTAACTTTGTCATACTTGCATATGTGATCATGCACTCATAGAATAAGCATGAATATAGTCAAACAAATCATACCATAACTCTATTGTACACATGTTCACTGATGCTCTAAACTTTAGGTACTCTATACACTGTCTAGTCTTCAACAGTTAGCCAATTTCTGATCTTCTCATCAAGTGCACTAACTCCAAACTACTGTATGACTTTGTTTCCATAATGACAACACTATACCAAGTCATATACTCTAGTATAGCCAACTTTCTAACAATCTCCTCCTTTTTCATTGATGGCAACAAAGGAATATGGCCAAGTTGCTAACTGTTCCTTAATACAAATTTTTTTTGTCTTATATCTCCCTTATACATAAAATTTTATCTTATATATCCTTATACATATCTATAACCTATATTCTATACATAGTCCCCCTTTGACATTAATGACAAAGGTGCTTCAAAACTATATCTACAAAGACTTACTATCAAAGAACATTCACATATGCTATCTAAAAAGTTTTGGATCTCCTTCTTCCAAAATGTGATCAATGAATTTACAATCTAGAGATGGGTGCATAATGCCTACTATAGCTTCTCCATCTTCTCCAAATCTATGTTAGGACCATGATCATATTTCACCATGGTGGTGTCTATCTCCTTGATATTATGATTGATTATATCCAGTGAGGGTGCAAGAGCATTCCTGAGCTATGTTTGCATTGCCCTTTGTTAGCACTCAGAAAAAATTTCATGGCTCCATCTTCCTTCCCTTGGTCTCTATAGTATTTTTTAGGTCTCTGGCATAAACCCTAGGAAAATTTTTTAAAAATCTAGCCGTTGTGATAAAACCCTTGGTTTTACCCTGGCCTTGTTCTAATTTTATGTTACTTTACTCAGGCCACTTAAACTCCTAATTCACATGTGCCTTTTAAAAGTTTTCCTTCCATGTTCGTAGTTAGGTTTTTCAGGTGTTGGTGGGGTCCCCTTAATATTTCCTAAGTTTCTAACCCTAGTGGCCTTTAATTTATCCTAATTCTGGCACCCTGTGAAATTAAAATCTTTCCTAAGTATGAGCCTTAAATTTTCCTATGTCTCATCTTTAATTTTCCTAGGCCCCAGTCTCTCTGACATCATCTCAATCTAACGGTTGGCATAAGATCTTATATCATGTGTCAAAGGCTTGTGAATTTAAGACGTTCATCCGATCTTCCATGGTTATAGCATTTCAAACAGAGAAAGTCCACATGCTAGGTGTGCCATGTCAGCACAATTCTATTGGTCCATGTGGTGATGAATCATTTCTATTAGTGGGGCTGAGTTTTTGCAGTCTGCAGTGGGTCCTGGCATGTTAGCACGTGGGGCAACTTCTTATTGGCTGAAAGTTATTCTTTGGAAATTACATGCCCGACGGGCCCAGCATCTCAGTGTTCTTTTGATCGGATGGCTAGCATATGATCTCATGGAATATTCCATCCCCATGAGATCTTACACCAACCATTGATTTGGTATCAGGCCGGAGAGGATGTCGGTCAGTCCACTGCCAACTATGCTAAAATGGCATGTTCTGATTGCATGTGTCAAATACATGTGGAGTAGTGTCAGTATGACTACGCATATTTGGTTGTGGTCCCAGTGTCAGAAGGGAAGTGAATTGGCTCATTTTGATTGGTCCATAGGGTGTTGCATTGGCAAGTGTCAGTGGGACCTAGTTTTTGGATGTGACAGTGGGTCCTGTGTTGTCAGAGGATCAACGACAGGCGTATGATCTCATGGGTTGTGTAAGGGCTATAAGATCTTACGCCTGCCATCTAATTTGCAAGCTTAGGTACGTGGGTCCTATGTCAGGTGACTGGGCAGTTTGGTGGTCCCATTATCAGATGAAGATGATTTGGATGTTTCCTATTGGTCCAGGTGTGCTGAGGTGGATTTAACCATGGGCCTGGTTGATTTTCTTAGAGGGTTTAGTGGTCTGGATCAATGGGTTAGCAGTGATGACAAATTTCCAAGGAGTTCACATGTTTACATGATGATTTGGTGGTACTCCAGATTGTTTGGCAATTCAGCGAAGGAAGGTTGTGAAGTCACTAAATTATTTGGTGGTAGGATAAAATATTCTATGAATTAGCGAAAAGGCCTCCGGTCGTAATTTCGCTAAATGTGGTTGGGGTGAGTTAAGTTCCTTTCAGTCATTGGTTCACAGGGTTAAACTATGAGTTAAGGAATCATTTCCTGAATGACGATTTGCCTTGTCAGGTAGTCACTAGGAGTTAACCTGAGGTCTTCTAATGAGATAAAGGAATGAGCCCATGAAAATGTAAGATCAAATGGTCGGGACTTAAAGTTGATTCCAATTTGAATGTTGACTATTAATTCACTGTAGGTGCCATAAAGTAACTGTTTGTTTTCAAAATTAAATTTCTACAGAGGGTTTTCATGACAGAAAGGACTGAAATTCAATGTTTTAAGTAGCCAAGGTCAATGGAAATTGATTTCTAGGCTGTTGCAATGTGGTCCAAGGGTTTTGTGATCGAATGCAGTAAATTTTTGTACCTGGTGGGGATGGTTTTATGCTTGAGGAGCATTTGTAGGTGGCTGATTAGACTAATTTTCATGGCTTCCCTGGTGCTTTGTACTGGCATCATGATTTTTCATGATTGTAGATCTGTCTGAGATTTCCTTCTCTGGGTGGTTTTTGTTCTCCCCCTACAAATTAAATTTTGATGTAAGTGTAATGGGTTTGGTGGTTGAAACCCTAACCCTAGCTGTCTAAAGCTTGTTTCATCCTATTCTAAGGATTCCAAGGCAGCTAGTGGTAAAAATGGTAGCATTTTTGACTTAGTTGAGGTTCAAAAAAACTCTTCTTTTGGTCCCAAGTTGTTAATGGTGTTAGATTGAACAAGGAAAACCTGGATTTTGGGTTTGTTTCCTAGCATATTGTTGTCTTGGTAATGTATTGATTCTGTAAATTTTAATGAGAATACATTTGGATTCTAATCTCATATTTGTGTATGTCTTCTTATTTTGTTCTTGGGCCCATATATGTTGATTTCACAAAGTGGGTTAGCATATGGTAAACAAAGAGTATTGTGAGATTATCTTTGAGTTCCTAACAAAGTTGGGATTAAAGTCTTTAAGGTAGTTTTAGTGGGTTCATGGATAGATAAGGATTTGATGTCATGGTATGTGAGGGAGAGGGATAATAGCCAAAGCACTTATTCTAAATTCAAGGGTATTTGACTTAAGGTTTTTGTTGATATATGCTGGTGAGTGACTCTATGCCCTGGTTAAGGCACCGGTCCATTGTCTAGAAGTAGTCCATCATCATCAACCACACACACAAATTTAAATGATCATACCTTCAGTTTGTTAGTAAAGGACATATTTGAACATCCATTTAGTGACTCCTTTAAAGAAGTGAGTCAAGGGTATACCCACCCTAGCTTGAGGCTTAAAATGAAGAAGGATCTCATTGTTGATCCTTGTCAATTGGCCCTCTTCCTTGTGGACTTTGGAGTGGTGATAGAGTCAAATTTTTATTAAAATTATCCATCAAAGTGTAAATCTACAAGTTGAAGATCAAAGGGAATAATCCATAACCAAAAAGTTTGGCAACTCTGTTGCGGAGAGTCTAGAGATAAAGGTTTTTTAAAGTGCACTCTTGTTTTCCTATTGTATTCAGTTAAACGATCTCCCACTTTGTAGGTGGTGACTCAAAGGGTTAGAACTAGTGTTAAAGGTTAAAGATGGACAAGAGAAGGAATACTAGGTCCTTTGTTAGAAAAAATTCAGAGGTCACTCTAGAACAATTGCCTAGATAGGAGAAGAAGAGTTGGATCAAAAGGAATGGTGAGTCTACTAGCACTCCCATAAGAGAAAAAAGAAATACTAGAGGTAGAGCACCACATGTTTCCTTAGGTGAGGATGGTTTACAAGATATATTTTCTAGATCAGATGGTGGTCACTCTGAGGATAAATTTTATGATACCCCAGAGATAGTATTTCAAGATAAGGGTTCATTGCCTGCAAGCCAGGATGAACAAGCCAGAGAGATGGGTCTTGAGATAGATTTAGATCTTGATGAAGATAATTTCAAAAGGCAACCCATAGAACAAAGGTGAGTGAATTTCTGATATCATCATCCTACTGATGTGGAAGTGTCATCAAACTCCGAGGATGTCATGATAGATCCACATGACCTAAATGCACTTAGATTGCAGTTGGCAGAGTAGGATGCCATATATAAAAGATTACAAGAGGAAAGGGAGGCTGAGAAAGTGAATGCATTAATAGAGAGAGACTCCCTTTTTAGAAAAATTAAGGAGATGAAGGAGAGAAACAAGATGCTTGCTTCTGCTCCTAGAACTCTGCAGCATAATATTTTTGGGGATCTTGAAGCTTTGAGGAGTGAGCAAGAACATTTTCTATAGGACCATGAGTTTGATGAAGAAGGCCCTGTGATTAGACAAGTGAAAATCTATGATCCTTTGCCTAAGGGTAAGGATGGACATGAGACTACCAGACCCACTATTATTATAGCAGAAAAGGGTAAGCAAAAGATGGTGGAGTCCCAAACAAGCGAGCTGGTGGCTATACCAAAGATCTCACCACCTACTTCAAACAAGGACATGGAGTTAGAAAGGAAAAGAAAAGAAGATGAGGATCTAGCTAAAGAATTGGAAAGAGCTGAAGTGGAGGCTTCTATTGTAGAAAAGAAGAGAAAAATCTAGCTCTTGAGGGCTTCATCAGTAAATATTGCAGGCCCATCTTTTGCTGAATTAGGTATGCCACCTATGACTACTACTACCACTACTAGTAATCCTATTCCTAATACATCCACCAAGAAATTTGTTGACCCTAATGGATAGCCAAATAGAAATGTGGGTGGGAATGTAGATAATAATGCTAACGCTAGTGGGAATACTAGTTCAAGTTTTCAGAGAAGACCTATGCAATTAGATGGCTATAGGAAAATTAGTTTTGATGGTATACCTGGTTATCCAAATGCTTTCCTAGATGATATAAGAGATAAGATACCTAATTTTTCTAGTAATAATGCTATTAGTTGTGAAGAACATCTTAGGTTGTTTGTTGATGCGCTAAATGACTATGAGGTTGAGCATGAGGATGTAGTTATGAAGTTATTTGTTTAGTCCTTGATGGAAGATGCTAGAGATTGGTTCAAGAGACTTCTTGATAGATGTATTGATACTTGGGATTCTTTTGAGAGGTGTTTCAAGGAGAAATATGGTGATAGGCCTAATGCTAGCTTTATGCTGAATGAGTTTAATACCATAAGGAAAAATTAGAATGAGTCTGCAACTGAATTTAATATGAGATTTCAAAAAGGCATGCATAAGTTGTTTCAAGTTATGAGGTTAGATGACAATGTTTGTTTAACCACATAATTTAATGCATTTGATGGAAAAATGGGATATTTGTTGAGGGACAAGGAACCAAGAACTCTTAGAGATGCTTTTAGGATTGCTGTCAATATTGAAAACAATATGAAAATATCAGGAAAGTTGGGTGGAAAGAGAGATGATCTGAAGTTGTTTGGAGACAAGAGATATAAAAGGGATAATGAGAGAAATGTTGGAAATAAGAAACAAGAGGAAGATCAATTGGATAAGGTGTTGAATACATTGAAGGATTTTAAAGCACCTATTAATAGGAATAGAAATGCTCCTACCAATGAAAAACCTCAGTTCAACAATAATTTCAGTAAGCAGAATAGATTCCAAAATTACCCCTACAACACCCAATGGAAGGATGGTAAGCCTATTGTCCCTATTGCAAGAAATAATAATGACAGAGTTGTCCTTGATCCTTTACAAAATTCTTCTATAAATGTTATAGAGGATACACCATGGTGCGTTGCATGCCAATCTCCTCATTCTGCAGAGCATTGTGTGGTTGCACAATCCATGTTTGCAAATGAAAATGCTAATAATGAAGAGTTAGATCAAAAAGAAAGTCATGATGACATTGGATGCAACATGGAAACTTCATATCTAGGATATGAAGATGATTCAAATTTTGATGAAGAAGTAGATGTATGCTTAAAGAAACACAACCAAGCATTGTTCCATCAGGAGGTATTTTATGATAATGATAACATTGATGAAAAAACATGTAACATGATCTCTTCCTCTAAGCCCATAAGTTTGATGAGACCATCAAGAGAAGAGATGGATAGAATTACTGTAGAAATGATTGCCCAAGTGAAAACTAGGGGCATGGGGGCAAGGAATACAAATGAGAAAGCTGTAGGAATGTTTATAAAGAGTACCAACTCTGGAGAACCTAATGAGAATAAGTCAAAGGGTGATCACATGGTGAAATTCAAGAATGTGAAGGGTAAGAATTGTGAGCCTAAGGGAGTTGGAATTGAAAAAATTCCTAATGAAATAGAGAAACCCATTAACACAATGGTTAAAGATGAAAAGCTGAAAGTCACCAATGCAACTAATGTATCAGATAAGAAAAAGGATATTAAGGTAGTGCAGGTTGAGATTCCTCCTTCTACTCCTATTGATATGTTAGTTGTATTGTCTCAGATAACTGTTAAGGTCCCATTGTCAAAATTATTGAAGATCCCTAAACATAAGGACAAAGCCATTACATGGGTAGATAGTGTTCATGGTAATGATGTTGCATGTAATGAATCTTAGGATAAAGCTCTGAAAGGAGTTGATACTTGAGGATTGGAATCCCAAATTTCACCTATTTATTTGGATAATTCTATCAATGCCAGCCTTGAGAATATAGATCCATTCTTTTTAAGTGTCCTTATGAATGGAATGAAATTGAGAAACTATATGATTGATAGTGGTGCCTCTAATACTATTATGCCTTTTAAGATCATGGAGAAATTGGGCCTTAAAGTTGATACAGTTCAAGGTAGATGTTGTGCTATGGATCAGAGGGAGGTACTAGTTATTGGGACTATCAAGGCAATGCCTTATAGATTGGCATCCTATCCAGAGAAGGAACTAACTATGAGTGTTTTGGTGGTGGACATCCCTCCTCATTATGGGGTGCTACTATCTAGAAGATGGAGTGCTGCCATGGGTGGAAGTTTACGATGTGATTTGTCCTATGCAACTTTCAAGATTGATGACCAATTTATCAAGATTAATAGAGAGCCAAGAGTATGCCACATGATTGAGAGAAATATTGACTATGAAACTACATGTTTTGTGGATACTGACATTAATGCTTTCAGGGAAGAAATTCCTATGCTTGAAGAGGCACCTACATTACCACCTATATCTATTGAGGTGAATGCTAAATTAGTGAAGGGTGATTTGTGGGTAATGTACTTTGATGGTGCTAGCTGCAAAGATGGTGCAGGGGAAAGTATTTTGCTTATCTCTCCTGATGGTAATACCTACAATTTTTCTTTCACATTGAATTTCTTTTGTACCAATAACATAGCAGAATATGAAGAATTGTTGTTAGGATTGAGATTGGTACATAAGTATGGAATTAAATGCATAAGAGTTGTAGGGGATTCTGAATTGGTGGTGTCTCAGGTCAGATCAGTGTATGCTTCCAAGAACAAGAGGCTTAGACAATATAGAAAGGTTGTGTGGGATATGATTGAATTTTTTTATGCCTTCAATATTGAATGGAAGGATAGGAATAATAATAAGATGGCTGATTTGTTAGCCAATATAGCAATCAATCCTAGTGATATTACTTTTGCTGGTCTCTCTAAAGTTGAAATTCAGACTAGGCCCAGTATACCAGACAATGTTGAAAATTGGCAAGTCTTTGATGATGATAATGATATCTTGAAGTTTATGAATTGTGAAGATCAGTATCATGGTCAGGAATTTGATTGTTCAGCCTTAGTTGAGACTGCAAAAGGAAAGGAAGTTGTCCTTGGTAATCAAGTTATTCAACTTAAAACTAACAAGGTTCCTAGGGGGCTTTTTGTCCTAGAAACTGTATTTGACAACTAGGATAGAGTTTAGAAGGATATTAAAAAGGATGATCACATGGAAGTAGAGGAGATAAATCTTGGAACACAAGAGGCACCTAGGAAGGTATACATTGGTAGGAATTTGTCTCATAAAATAAGGAAGTCTTTGATTGAATTATTAAGGAAATTTAGGCATGTTTTTGCATGGTCATATGATGACCTAAAGGTTTATAGAGAGGACTTGTTTCAGCATATCATTCCTTTGAGGGGAGATGCTAAACCTTTCCACTAGAAACATAGGCCTATTAATCCTACTTTGGCACCCAAGATGCAAGAAGAATTGATGAAGCTGAGAGATGCTAGAATAATCAAGCCTATTAGGCATTCTTCTTGGGTGTCAAACCTTATTCCTATGAGAAAGAAAAATGGTGACATAAGACTTTGTGTAGATTTCAAAAATTTGAACATTAGTTCATTAAAGGATAATTATTGTCTGCCCAATATGGAGGCTATGTTGCAGAGAGTAACCGGATCAGAATTGATGTCTATGATGGATGGTTTCTCTGGTTACAATCAGGTGATTTTTAAGGAGTCAGAATAATTCAAGACAGCTTTTACTACACCTTGGGGGACATATGTTTATGTGAGAATGCCTTTTGGTCTCACAAATGCTGGTGCTACTTTTCAGAGGGAAATGGATGTTGCCTTTTTAGATTTTATTAATGATTTCCTTGTTGTTTATCAAGATGACTTGACTACCTACTCCAAGAAGGAAGAAGATCATTGTATTCATCTAGAAAAAATATTTGTAAGGGCTTTGGAATATGGTATTTCACTTAAGCCAAGGAAATGTGCATTTGGTGTCACCGAAGGTAAATTGCTTGGCCACTTAGTTGGGAAGCAAGGAGTGAGAATTGACCCTGAGAGAGTGGTAGCTATTGATAAAATTTACAGACCAAAGAATGTTAAAGGAATTTAGTCCTTCTTTGGTCAGGTCAATTTCCTAAGGAGGTTTGTAACAAATTTTGCAGAAGTGACTAGACCCATATATAAGATGTTGAAGAAAGGATCTATTATCAATTGGGAAGGTGAGCCTAGTGAAGCTTTCAAGAATATCAAGTAAGCTATTAAAGATGCACCTGTGCTTAAGGAACCTGATTATAGTATCCAAATGCATATCTTTTCTTTTGCATCTTTTCATACCATTGCTATAGTTTTATTACAAAAGAATAAAGATGGTTTTGAGCAGCCTATTGCATTCTTTAGTAAATCTTTGCAGGCTGCTGAATTGAAATATGACATAAATGAGAAATAGGCATATGCACTTGTGAAGGAAGTCAAGGCTTTTAGGTGCTACTTGATGGGAGCAGTTGTGATTTCCTTTGTGCCAAGTGCAGCAATGAAGGACATTTTCTCTTAGCAGGAGGTGTCTGGAAGGAGATGTAGATGGATCAATAGAATTCAGGAATTCAATATAGATGTTCAGATCACCAAGTTGGTCAGAGGATAGGGATTGGCGAAATTGATGGCTCAATCCAATCTTGATGCTAATTAGGTAAATCATGATGAAACTGATTATACATGTGATATGGATGATTGTGTTTGGTATCAAGATATCATTTATTATTTGAGAAACATGAAATGTCCAGTAGACATGGATGACAATAAGAAGAGGACATTGAAATTACAAGCCATTAAGTATGTAATTGTGAAATGCAAATTGTATAGACAAAATTTGGATTGCATACTTTTGAAATGTGTAGATGAAGATCAAGCTAAAAAATTATTGAAAGAAATGCATGAGGGAGTTTGTGGTGGACATTATATGGGTAAAACTACTACTCATAAGATCTTGAGAGTAGGATTTTGGTGGCCCACAATCTTCAAGGATGCAGAGTAGTTGGTAAGGAAGTGTGATGCATGTCAGAGGTTCTCTGGTAAGCTTAAATTTTCATGAAATGTTCCATTAAAACTAGTGGAAGTACAGGCTCCTTTCCAACAATGGGGAATAGATTTCATAGGGGAGATACCAAACAAATCCAGTGGAGGACATTCCTGGATATTAGTTGCCACTAATTATTTTACAAAGTGGGTAGAGGCTATACCTACAAGGAATGCAACTAGCAGGGTGGTAACTGATTTCTTATTGAATAACATTGTTACAAGGTTTGGGTGTCCTGAAAGGATAGTGAGTGACAATGCAATGTGCTTCAGGTCTATTGAATATAAGGACTTTAGCAAAGGTTTGGAAATTCAGATTTCTAATTCCTCACCTTATCATCCACAAGGAAATGGTCAGGTAGAATCTACTAATAAGAGTTTGATTAAGATCCTTAGGAGGATCCTTGAGAAGAATAAAAGGGCATGGAATGCCAAGTTTCCATTAGCTTTGTGGGCTGATAGGGTAACTGTGAAGAGGGAAATTGGTTGTGCACCATTTGACTTAGTTTATGGGATACATGCAAGGATGCCTCAAAATAATTTGCTGGAGATATACAAATTTGTGCAAATATATGATGATGACATTGATGGTGAGATACAATTAAGGATTGAGGATCTCATCAGGTTGGATGAAGTTAGGAGGGAAAGCTACAAAAAATGCCAAATTACAGTTGAAAATAAAAAAACTATATGATAGGAAGGTAGTGGAAAGAAATTTTGAACCTGATGATTTAGTATTAATTTAGAATGCCAGATTGGAGGATAAGGGAAAGCATGGAAAGTTTGATCCCATCCGGCTAGGGCCATATCAAATTCATGAGAAATGGGGCCAGGATTCATATTTGGTAAAGGAATTAGATGGTAATGTTCAAGAATTGCCTGTTCATGGACAATTCTTGAAGAAATACTTCTCTTGAGGTATTTTGTTTTCCATGAGCAGTAGATGGGTTTGTATATATGTGCATAGCCCTATAAATTTTTTTAAGTTACTGGTCCCTAATCTTGTTTTGCCCCAGTTTGAGGTTTTTGCCTTGCTTGTCCCCTTTTGTCTGCAATTTTGGTCTGTGGGTGGTCTGCTTATACCAGTGATTCTAAGTTCTTGTTGTGCCTGCAAGAGGCACACATCCCTAGACAGAGCCATTTTTAGCACTTAGAAAAAATTCCATGGCTCCATCTTCCTTCCCCTGGTCTCTACAGTATTTTTCAGGTCTTTGGCATAAACCCTAGGCAAAATTTTAAAAAATCTAGCCGTTGTGATAAAACCCTTGGGTTTACCCTGGCCTTGTTCTAATTTTATGTTACTTTACTCAGGCCACTTAACTCCTAATTTTCATGTTCCTTTTAAAAGTTTTCCTTCTATGTTCACAGTTAGGTTTTTCATGTGTCGGTGGGGTCCCCTTAATATTTCCTAAGTTTCTAACCCCGATAGCCTTTAATTTTTCCTAAGTCTAGCACCCTGTGAAATTAAAATCTTTCCTAAGTCTGAGCCTTAAATTTTCCTATGTCTCAGTTTTAATTTTCCTAGGCCCCAGTCTCTCTGACATCATCTCAATCTAATGGTTGGCATAAGATCTTACAGCATGTGTCACAGGCTTGCAAATTTAAGACATCCATCTGATCTTCCACGGTTGCAGCATTTCAAATAGAGCGGGTCCACATGCTAGGTGTGCCATGTCAGCACAATTCTATTGGTTTGCATGGTGACAAATTATTTCTATCAGTGGGGTTGAGTTTTTGCAGTCTGCAGTGGGTCCTAGCATGTCAGCACACGGGGTAGCTTCTTATTGGCTAAAAGTTATGCGTTGGAAATTATGTGCTTGGCAGGCCTAGCATCTCAGTGTTCTTTTGATCAGATGGCTGGCGTATGATCTCATGGAATATTCCATCCCCATGAGATCTTACGCCAACCATTGATTTGGTATCAGGCCGGAGGGGATGTCAGTGGGTCCACTGCCAGCTATGCTGAAATGGTGTGTTCTGATTGGATGTGTCAGATACATGTGGAGCAATGTTAGTATGACTGTGCATATTTGGTTGTGGTCTTGGTGTCAAAAGGGAAGTGAATTGGATCATTTTGATTGGTCCACGGGGTGTTGCATTGGCAAGTGTTAGTGGGACCTGGTTTTCAGATGTGTCAGTGGGTCCTGTGTTGTCAGAGGATCAACAACGGGAATATGATCTCATGGGTTGTGTCAGGGCTATAAGATCTGACACCCATCATCAGATTTGCAAGCTTAGGTGGGTGGGTCCTGTGTCAGGTGACTGAATCAATGAAAAGGCCTTCGGTCACCAATTCGCTAAATGTGGTTGGGGTGAGTTAAGTTCCTTTCAGTCGCTGGTTCACAGGGTTAAACCGTGAGTTAAGGAATCATTTCTTGAATGAGGATTTTCCTTGTCATGTAGTTGCTAGGAGTTAACTTGAGGTCTTCTAATGAGTTAAAGGAATGAGCCTGTGAGAATGCAAGATCGAACGGTTGGGACTTCAAGTTGATTCCAATTTGAATGTTGACCACTGATTCACTACAGGTGCCATAAAGTAACCATTTGTTTTCAAATTCAAATTTCTACAGAGGGTTTTCATGACAGAAAGGACTGAAATTCAATGTTTTAAGCAGCCAAGGTTGGTGGAAATTGATTTCTAGGTTGTTGTAGTGTGGTCCAGGGGTTTTGTGATTGAATGCAATAAATTTTTGTACCTGGTGGGGATGGTTTTGTGCTCAAGGAGAATTTGCAAGTGGCTGATTAGACTAATTTTCATGGCTTTCATGGTGCTTTGTATTGGCATCATGATTTTTCACTATTGCAGATCTATCTAAGATTTCCTTCTCTGGGTGGTTTTTGTTCTCCCCTTGCAAATTAAATTTTGATGTAAGTGTAATGGGTTTGGTGGTTGAAACCCTAACCCTAGCTGTCTAAAGCTTGTTGCATCCTATTCTTAAGATTCCAAGGTAGCTAGTGGTATAAATGGTAGCATTTTTTACTTAGTTGAGGTTCCAAAAAACTCTTCTTTTGGTCCCAGGTTGTTAATGGTGTTAGAATGAATAAGGAAAAGATGGATTTTGGGTTTGTTTCCTAGCATATTGTTGTCTTGGTAATGTATTGATTCTACAAATTTTAATGAGAATACATTTGGATTCCAATCTCATATTTGTGTATGTCTTCTTATTTTGTTCTTGGGCCCATCTATGTTGATTTCACAAAGTGGGTTAGCATATGGTAAACAAAGAGTATTGTGAGATTATCTTTGAGTTCCTAACAAAGTTGGGATTAAAGTCTTTAAGGTAGTTTCAGTGGGTTCATGGATAGATAAGGATTTGATGTCATGGTATGTGAGGGAGAGGGATAATAGCCAAAGCACTTATTCTAAATTCAAGGGTATTTGACTTAAGGTTTTTAGTTGATATATGTTGGTGAGTGACTCTATGCCCTAGTTAAGGCACTGGTCCATTGTCTAGAAGTAGTCCATCATCATCAACCACACACACAAATTTAAATGATCATACCTTTAGTTTGTTAGTAAAGGAAATATTTGAACATCCATTTAGTGACTCCTTTAGAGAAGTGAGTCAAGGGTATACCCACCCTAGCTTGAGGCTTAAAGTGAAGAAGGATCTCATTGTTGATCCTTGTCAGTCAGCCCTCTTCCTTATGGACTTTGGAGTGGTGATAGAGTCAAAGTTTTATTAAAATTATCCATCAAAGTGTAAATTTGCAAGTTGAAGATCAAAGGGAATAATCCACAACCAACACCCTTATCTTTGACATCTCTTTCTCATCATTTTCAATCTTATCTATCTATCCTTGGTAGACATTATTACACATGCTCACATTAATGGATGGATCTTCCATTGATTTCCTTATATTTTCTATCATAGCTTCTACCTCTTGTATCTTATTGTATAGATCACTAGTCAACTTGTCCTAGTTCATACGGTTAGCAATAATCTTTATGCCCTTTGCTGCAAACTCCTTCAATGATGCTTAACCATTCTTTAGTGAACTCAGGTCAAGTGAAAAGTTGCTAACCAATTCACTCAGTCTCTTCTTTTGATACTTTTCTTTTGCAAATTGAGATGCTGACTCTTCCAAAGTAGAAAAAATTATTTTGTAGACTGTGAGGATGTTGCTAACATCATCAACTTAATGTACCTTAGACACTTTCTTGTCTGAAGGCAATAGACTATTCAATATGTTGACTGATTCAAAAAATAAGGGATTCCTCATTACCTATTTCTCCTTAACCTTCTCCATAGCTAGGACACTGATCTTGATCAGGTGTTCTTCTACCCATGAGTCCAAACTAGTTGTGTCAGGTGTCAAACTTGACAACAATGATGTTGAAGGAGTGATAGGAGTGTTATCCATCACTTCTATTTTTACTTTTCTTAGAATTTCAATAGATGGCTCATCTATTTATTCACTTCCTTTTATCTCTTCTTCTTCTTCTTTTTTTATGTTTCCTTTCCTTTTTCTTCTTCTTTTTCTATCTCTTTTCCTTTTCCTTCTTTTTCATTTGTTATATCCTCAATCAATATTTCTTCTTCATTAATGGGAGGAGTATTACTACAAAGAGTTTCAACCTCTTGTGTGCTTGTAAATGCCTCTTCAAACTTATCCAAATCCATTTCTGTGGCCACCAAAGTTATTTTTACATTATCAATAAAAATTGAGTCATCTTTGGATGTCTCTGATTTGAGCACTGACTTATCTTCCTCTAATATTGTTTCAACTACAGGCGCTAAGTCTTGGGGACCTATCATAGGTACATTAGTAGTCTCAGATTCTTTTTCAACCATAGTGGGTACTTAATCTTTGGGCATAGTAGATGGATATATGTGCCTATTCATGAAGACCTTCTCAAATGCCTTTTATGTTTCCTTAGCCACCAGTTCATAGTTTTTGTCCATTATATGCAGGATCCTTGACCTGGTTCTAAGATGTGGCTTTACCAAATCTAACATCAAATATTTCTCCTCTAGAGAACATACTGGAAGGGTTTCATTTAGAATCTTTTCTCTTATCCTTAGTTCCTCTTTTATAGCCTGTCTCTTTTGGAATTCTAAGATATTCCATACATTGTCTGGAATCACAGTCTTTAGTTCTAGGACTGTCTTCTTAAACTTCAACATATGTTTGACAATCATTCCATGTATCTTTGATTTTTCAATCTCATTGTATTTCTCATAGAATTTTCCTACTTGATAAATTCTGCCTTCATCAACAATCCTTGTACTTATCACACTAAGAATAGGTTTGAAACTTACTTCAGGAGGTGCTGGAGTGTTTTTCTTGTTTCTTGTTACTCGTGATGATGGATGACCAGTGCTAACCTCTTTCTTCCTCTTAGGAATTGCCTTGTACTTAGGAGGAGCAGTAAGATCAATGGTTTCCTTGGGTGCAGAAGGAGTAACATTAGTTTTACCCTTCTAAACATCAGATTTCTCAATTTTCACCTTCTTTAGCTTAGGATCCTCTAATTCTATCTTTTTTGTTGTTCTGCTCTTAATTTCCAAAGCAATCTTCTCTTCCCTTGCTTTGTCTAAGTCTTCTTGTGATACACCATGAATCTTCAAGATTGCTGAAGTAACCTTGGAAACTTTTATTTTTGTTGCTGCACTATTTTAGAACAACATCAACTTCTCTAGTTTTCTCTTCATAAGTTCCCCATCTAGGCTCATTAGGGTCTTTAGGTGCTAATAGCAATACTTATGCATATGCTGCTAGGACTTTTTCATCAACCTCATAAGCAAGTGGATGGATCCACTTTGTCCTTGGTTCAACTATGTAATATGCCTCTAACCCTAATATAAGTTTTGTGTTTTTGAAAGAATTAAGATCCTTCGATGTTTTCTTACAACTTAAGTTGTACATGATACTTGTTTGATCTATTCCTATAGTTGTTTATAATAATTTCATAAGCTAGTACTCAATGATTCTAATATCAGACATACTATCTAAAGGTATCATTTTTGTATGTATTTATCTCCATGTATGTATTGAGTACCTACAAGACCTTTATGAACATAGTTAGGATGTTATATGATATGTACTTGATAGATATATATAAGTGGTTATTTATATTTTCTTCTATTAAGGTTACCTTGGATGAATCTTGTATCTCACTTGATGATTTGATTATGTTAATTTATTATTAGTATTGATAAGAGACTAACACAATGCTTGAGATTCTAACCTTCATTATGATGATGCTACATGCTTTGAGTGTATATATATACATGATGTGTTTTCATGATTTAGGATGAAGTCGTAGTTACTCACATAGTTGAGGTCCACACGATGTATCGATCCTGGTCATCTGTCTGCAATGTTTTCTTTTATATGTATATCTGTGCATATGTATTTCTTCTTTGTGATGCAGGCTTGCAGGTACCGGGCATCGACTTCACCTGGCTTCACAGGTCTGAGCATGCCCTCAAATCCTCGATTGTTGTTTTTATGGAGATAGTACTAAGGCCCCTACATGAGTCTTCCTTTGTCATTATTCCAATTGGGAATATTAGGGTTCCTTCTTTGTCAGTCAACCTTTGGGTCAAAAACCCAGATCCAACACACCCGGTTGGGCATGGTTGTAGTTAGTGCCTTGTGACCACTTGAATTCATTGGGTTGTATGATTTGTTTACTCATTTTATTTATTTCTCCTTCTTGTTATGATTCTTAGTTAATCTTTCTATGTTGTGTTTCAGGAGTTTGGCTTGACTTTCCTTGTTGACTTTGGTTGACCTTGTTTGATCCTATGGTTTTCTCGATATGTTTCATAGTTGATTTTTATGGCCTCTTTTGATGATTAGATTTATTTTGAGGCATGTGATTTTATTCTACCTCAGTGTTATATCCTATAGTAATTATAAATAGGTAATAATATTGTGATCTATTACTTCATAATCTTATAGATTATAGTGTTTGGTATTTGGCATGTATCTATATAAATATAAATATATATATATATATATATATATGGGTGCACACATATATGTATTTATATATATATAATTTATATGTGATTATATGTTAATTATTGTAGATATTGTTGATGGTGTATATTTTGGGATTAATGTAAAGTATAATATTATTAATAATTAAATATTAAATAATGCGAGGTATATTATTCTCAATTGTTAATTATTAATAATGAGGATAGGTTATATATATAGATATTGATGTAATTAATGATGGCATATGCATATATGTTAAGATAATATTACATATGTGTATGAATGAATACAAATAATCTTTTATTGTATATTTGAGTAATATAGTTGTATGATATTAAGTTATTTTATAATACCCTTTAGTTAAGAGTTAGTTGGGAGTTGGTTACTTTTCCTCTCAACCTTTGGAAATCTATTTATATGCACTACTTTCTCATTTGAAGGGAGGATATTTTGGGGCTGAAGCATTGAGGAGAGGATGGCCTTAATTTTCATGGTGATTTTGGAGAGAAAACTTGGAGATGTGAGGGAGATTTTGTAAGCATATGTCTTTAAGAATTTTTGGTTATCTTTGCTTTTGGGAGAGAGACATTTTTGTGAGAATTTCAATAGTTGAGAGAGGGATTCTTTGCTTTGGAATTATTTTTTTCTTTCATGGAGATTTCTGAAAGTGGATAGGGTTTGAAGGATGCATCTCAAGTTTGGATTTGTCTTCTCTTTTGTTTCCTTCCTTCTTCGATTCAACCTTCGTAGGACATGAGGTATGGAATGAATATGTTAGTTACTTTATGTCTTTGATAGATTATGGATCTATTTATATATTATAATTATTTATTATATCTGTACTTTTAATTTCTATGGTTATTTTAAAGTTTTGAGTTTTTGTTTGTAAGAATTAGCATGTGTTTTCCTAGGGTTTTTAGCAACCCATTTTTGGAGATCTATTATTATAATAATTTAAATTGCATCTAGGGTTTTACTAAATTAATTTTATGGAAGTAAAATTCACAGATATCAAATGGGTATCTCTCTGATTTTATTTTTAGGGTCGAATTAATGCCTTATTTTTTATATTTTGGCAGACTATGCCTGTCCATTCTTGATTCTGAATTTTCTGTCAAATGTATTCGTATGCTACAGGCTGATATGATTATATAAAATTCTAAATTTGATATAAAATATTTTCCTAAGTCTTATCTTTCATTTCCAATTGGTTTGGAGAATTTTTATTATGTTTTGTGAAAATTACAACCGTTTTAGTGAAGGCAGGTCTGAACCCTAACCAAAATTTTCTATTTTAAACCAGAAGTCATAACTTTCTTTTCCACCGTTGGATCTTCCTAAAAATCAAATTGAGAGTCCATAATTATGTTAGCTAAATCTCCACTGAAGTGATTGACTTTATTATTTATTTTGTGGAAGATATGGATGACTGTTCTATGATGACTATTCTTTGCATTTAATCCTTGCTTGAAATAATTCAGTTTAAGAACATCATTAAGTTTTAAGGTTTTGTATGGTCACCAGAGGCTATTAGAATGTTTTTTTGGTTAATTGGATCTATGTATACTCTAAATATGTTTATAATATCACTTGGATGTCTTCTTATATGTTTGGAACATTCTGTATGCCATATTGGGTTTAGGGTTGTCAAGTGGACTAGGGACAACATATGTTTTCCTAAACTCAATCAAATGTTGTTATGGAATTGGTATGAATTCTTGATGATGGATCTATTATGCTCTTATAATTTTTATATGTATGTTAGGGAACCTAAGTACACTAGGTGAGTGGCTCATAGTGAGGGGCCGGGGCCCTAAGTGGCTAGTACCAGGATAACCTACTATGAGTTATTTAATCAAGTGATAACCTAAATAAATGAATTGGGAATGGGAGATTATTGGAATGGGAAATTACACACTAATCAAGATTAATTGTGCCTCGCTCATGCCTTTAGTGCTAGTAAAGACTAAGGATGGGAGTGGGAGAAGGTACCTATGCGTAGGTACGACTGGATGACCTTGTCTGTACGAGAGGCATTCGGTTCCGCATGTGCCTACTTGGGGGCCGGGGCCAAGAGTGGCTAGTACCAGGACAACCCAAGGGGTGAGGGATATGCGATGACACTCACCTAGCTTGTAGCTTAGATTCTCTACTAAATTTGATCATGCCTCTGGTAGTCCTTGTGGTCTTCTTGTCTTTTCTTTTGTGTTGTGACTTTGGGGAAATTTTATCACCACCTTAGGAATTTCCTAGTTGTTACCTCTTGTATGGGCCTTTGGTTCTATCTCCTAGCTCAGGAGAGTGGGCCTATTGGTTCCACGTGGTTGGGTGGTTAATATTTATATCGAGGTATTGATCGTGATTCTTTGGATGATCCTAGCACATATTCCTTTCCAGATCTGCAGTTGAAGATTTCTTATTGGATATTTTAATATGTTGAGATGTACTTATGTATTTGTATTCATGTAATTTTTAATCTCCTAAAAGGAGTCTTGTAGTATTGATGCAATCTCAATTCAAAGCAATGCATAAAGGAATGGGTAGTTCTAGGTAAAAGAAAAGGAAAAGAATGTGGAATATTGGACATGTTACTAGCATTAAAAGAAAGTGTTTATGTTATTTATCCTATCCTCTTATGTTGTCCATTTGTAAAGGAAATAATATTAAATATAGTTATATATATAATGATGTATCACAAAAATAATGTATTCTCTCTTGATGAAAGGATCCAAGGAAATTATTGAGAAATGATAGGTTAGTGATTGGAATTATTAACAATGAATGGTTATGAAACAATGCAATAAAATAGTAACTTGATTATAATGTTAATACTTGGTTCATGTTAATGAAGTACCTAGGATAATGCCTACCTTAATGAATATTAATCTCTTACCTAAATTATTAGAGAAAAGTGATATAAAGGATAGTAGATGTAGATGAAATCAATATGAATTTATGGAATGAGTTGATAAAAGGAATAATGATGTTGGATGATTAACCTATGTTTAATAAAAGAAATAAGTTAGGGACATTTAACTTGGTGCATTAAAATGAATGTAGATCTTTTAAGCTCATGATTCCGTGAATATCTTATGCATGTAAATGGTTTATATGATGTTGCTTTAGTAGTGATGTTAGGGAACCCGAGAGGACTTAAGTTGTATAAATCTTACATTCAAGTAGTAGAAAATTATTTCTTCTTTTAGAAATATGAAGTGTAATGATGAATATTATTCTAGTTAAAATAAATAAATAAATAAATAAAATTCACTACTTGCATTTTATAGAGGTTTTATGTCTTGTCCTCTTGGGTTTCCTGGCGGGGTGTTACAAACTACCTCCATGCATGTTGTGTCTGTCTCAACCATGAAGCAAATAGTATCTTTGTATTTTTTAACTATTTTATCTAGAATTATGTACCTCATCTACATTTCATCCATGAATGTCTTCAACTCAAGTGTTATGTATTCCTTCAATGTACTCTTAGTACATGCCTTGAGAGATATATGTGGCATTGTGAGGATAGATTTGCCTAGATACAAATCAAACACTTTTCCAACAATATGGAAGCACATGTATATGATCAAAGACCCAAATCTGAATATCTTGGTCTTGTCATGCTTGATGGCCTTAATGTTATCTATCAGTTGTGCATGTAGGATCTCGCACAAATTAAACTCTCCATTTTCTTTCACAAGTCTTATAGCTACAAGAATTGTAGCCGCAGACACACTGTTCACCCTGCTAGTGTGTTGGAACCTGTATTTGAGTATCATGGAAATCAATTTGATGTCATCTTTCTCAATAGGCTCTATAGTCATTTTGTGCCTATCACTTCTTGACTTGCATGTTTGTTCAACAATTTTTCTTACATTCCTATTGGAAGAATGGTGACTATCTTTGAGAGGCTTGTCATCTCATGAATTAGGTCACCTATAATCCTATCCAACACTTCACCTATCCAAAATAGGTCATCATGAATCTTACTAAGTAGAATCTTGATCCATTATGATTCATAAAACTCATATGTCATAGCATACTCTAGTATAGGGTGATTATTCCACTATGCATACTCATCCATGAAGGTTTTATCTAGTCTCATCATTGTTTCCATGTGCATTCCTAATCTATCCAATCCTACTATCTCTTTCTTATAGTATATGTATGCCCTAATGTCTTCGACATGCATAACACCCATAGGTGTGTAGGAGAATGCCCCTTCTAGGTCATCCAATGTGGATTTGAATGGGTGCCTCTTAAATACATATCTCTTCTTTTCCACAACATCAAATACAATAGGAGTAGCCATCACTTACTTTAAATCACTTTCTTAATGGTTTCCAAGATATTCTAAATTAGCACAATGATCTAGGGTTTCCACAACCAATCAAATACATAGCAAGTCACTTGATGAATCAAATTGTATTCCTTCACAATCAAATGCTAGGGCTCTTCTACTCTCTAATCACTCTGAATTTGAATGTGATGAGAGATTTACAAACTTCTATGAACTTTAAAGTAGAAAATTTGCCATTAATGCTTATCGTGTAAACTAGGCTATCACTTGAAAATTTTTAACTTACATTTTGAAAACAATTAGCTAGTGCGCTCTTGCATGTAGGTTCTTCAAGTCTCCAAAATTTCAATGTTTTCTTGCCTCAATTCTTCATTCAGTTGAAGGTTCTCTTTGATCTTTTCATTATAGACATCTTGGTTGTTGATCAGCTTGTCATCCAATTCTTCAATTTGTTCTTTCAAGGATTAATTTTCTTCATTCAGCTTCTTGATCATTATCCCTAAATCATTGGTAGAGCATTCTTTCAAATCCTTTCTTAGCCTTTTGATGACTATTTGAGCATCACTAAAGTTTCCTTTTAGTTCTTCAATTTCTTTTTCAGATCTATCGAGATCTTCAAGAGCAGCTTCAAGATTTCTTTTCAGATGTTTCATTTTTGTTTTGTCCATGATCTCCTCAAGTGGTTAAACTTCATTACTGAGGACCAGAGCTCTGATACCAATTTTTAGGAATGGGAACACTAAGAGGGGGGGGTGAATCAGTGTTCACTGTATTTTATCTTTTTACTTAATCTCAAACTAAACTTAAATGCTTAAGTACTAAAATGAAAATCCACATAAACATGAAACATGAAATCAACACATAACACCAATATGGTTACAGGGAAACCCAAATAGGTAAAAACCCTAGTGGGAATTGACACCCACTAATCTTATGTACTAGTGTTTTATGATCCTATTTACAAGATCCTTAACCCTGTTAGGAGTTGCTTTATAATATGTTTAGTACAGTAGACCTTGTCAAGGGTCAAACCCTGTTAGGAGTCTTTTACAATAAACCCTATCAGGCATATGGACACATTGTCCTAGAGCTCACTTCTCAACTGTTGAAGGTTGTAACCTTCTAATCTCAGATACACACTATATATGTTGGATGAATTGTTATTGTGACACTATTTGTCTGATTAGTTCCTTTGATGCGTTGATGCTTTGACCTCTTGCAAAGCTCTAATACATCTTATAAACTATTTGAATACTTTTTCTATACTTATCTCAGCTCTATAAAAAATCTCATACAAATTACAATGGGCACATCTCATATTTATATGCGCATACAAAACAAATAACTAGTTCGGCCATTTAACTGATTACATGCAATGCTTCCAATTGAATTGGCTCAAGCATGTTTACAATAAAACATAATTACATGTCAAAAACCTAATTGCAATAGGTGCATGGCCTTTACATCATAAGAATATAACCACAAATCAAAATGCTAATAGTCAATTGCTTACTCTGTTCTTCTCTAGCACACACTGACTGTGTAACTTCAACTATTTGTAACTTTGTAATACTTGCATATTTGACCATGTGCTCATAGACTAAGCATGAATATAGTCTAACCAACTTATCTTCTAGGATGCATACCATAACTCAGTCATACATACGTGTGCTGATGCTCTGAGCTTCATGTACTATGTACACTGTCCAATCTTCAACACTTAGCCAATTTCTGATCTTCTCATCAAGTGCACTAACTCCAAACTAATATATGACTTTTTTTCCATAATATATGACTTAGCCAACAATCTCCCTTATACATAAACTTCTATCTTAAATATCATTATACATATCTATAATCCATATTCTATACATACTCCCCCTTTGACATTAATGACAAAGGTACTTCAAAACTATATCTATTGGCAAGTTGGGTATACTGATGTATATGACTTAATATAGTGGTGTCATTATGGAAACAAATTCATATAGTAGTTTGGAGTTAGCACACTTGACAAGAAGATCATAAATCAGCTAAGTGTTGAAGACTGGAAAGTATACAGAGTACCAGAGACTCAAAGCATCAACGCACATGTGTATGAATGAGTTATGGTGTGCACCCTGGAAGTTAATTTAGTTAGACTATATTCATGCTTAGCCTATGAGAGCATAATCAGATGTGCAATTATGAGGAAGATACAGGCAGTTGAAGTTGCACAGCTAGTGTGTGCCAGTGAGGAACAAAGTAAGCAGCCAACTATTATCATTTTGAGTTGCGGTTATAACCATTTTGAGTTGCGGTTATAATCTAATGATGTAAAGGCTATGCACCCATTGTAATTAGTTTTATAACATATAAATAATTTTTTTTGTAAACATGCTTGATCCAATTCAATTGGAAGCATTGTATGTAATAGGTTTAAGGGCCGCCTAGTAGTTTATTTTGTATGCGCATATAAATATGAGATGTGCCCATTGTAATTAGTATGGAAGTTGATAGAGAGTTAATATAATTAGAGAAGAAGTGTGCAAAGACACTATAATATGTATTAGAGCTTTGCAAGAGGTCAAAGCATCAGTGCATCAAAGGAACTAATCTGACAAGCAGTGTCACAGTGACAGTTCATCCAATAGATATAGTGTGTATCTGACATCTGAAAAGTTGTAGCCTTCACAACTTGAGCAGTGAGCTCTAGGATAGTGTGTCCACTCCCCTAATAGGGACTATTTTAAAATAATCCTAATAGGTTCTGACCCTTGACTAGGTCTACTATACTTAATACATTGTAAAGAAACTCCTAACAGGGTTAAGGATCTTCTAACAAGGATCACATTACACTAGTACAGAATATTAGTGGGTGTCAATTCCCACCGGGGTTTTTACCTATTTGGGTTTCCTCACAACCATATTGGTGTCATGTGTTGATTTCATGTTTCATGTGTATGTGAATGTTCATTTTAGTACTTAAGCATTTAAGTTCAGTTTAAAGATTAAAGTAAAAAGATAAAATATAGTGAACACTGATTCACTGCCCCCCCCCCTCTTAGTGTTCCCATTCCTAACAATTGGTATCAGAGCTCTGGTCCTCAGTAAAGAATTTTAACCACTTGAGGAGATCATGGAAAAAGAAGAAATGAAACATCTAAAAAGAAAACTTGAAGCCACTCTTGAAGACCTGGACAAATTAGAAAGAGAAATTGAATAACTAAAAGATCAAGAGTTCCTAACAAGGGTTTCCAAGAAAGGCTCAAAGACCACCCATCATCTTGGTTGAGGGTGGTGGGATGGTAGTGAATTTTGATGGCCTCCTTGAGCTTCTACCTAAAATAGTTATCCTCCTTGGAGATAATTTGCGTGCTATCCAAAAAATTATGGTGTTTGGTGGAGGAGGAGTGCTCAACTAGAGCAGATTTTTGGACCCTATCATGTTTAATGTCTACACAATACTTGTAGATTTTGGTGTGGAAAGAGTGGCCCATTTCACCAATATAGGGGGTTCCACATGAGCACGATATCATATAGACTCCAGAGTCTAGAAATAGGTCTTTGGGGTCCTTGAGAGGAGGGACCTAGTTCCTTAACAGAGAAAGAGATTTGAAAGCCACCTGAAGGTCCTTTCTAGTTAAGATTTTGGCAATTTTTTGGGATATGCCATCCACAAAAGGGAGGGAAGAAAACAAAGGAGGTTGGGACCGAAAGGCTTAGGACCAAAGTTGGCATGAAAGAAATACTTGGCTTGGTTAAGAGCCCTAGAAATTTTCTTATGAGATTACTCATTTAATTTGAAGACCTAGCGAAGATGGGTAAGCTCTTGGTTTAAGTGGTCATCATCACAAATTCTAAGGGCTCTAAGGGCAAGGGTCTTGAGGATGCCAAATTTTTGGCTAGGGTGGTGGTGGGAAGATGAGTGGAGGTATAAGTCAGTGTGGGTGGCTTTGTGATACACACACTGACCTAAAGAGCCATTTGATTTCTTGATGAGAAGAACATCAAGGAAAGGTAAATGGTTGTCAGACTCCAGTTCCTTGGTGAAGGAAATGTTGGAAGCCAAGTTGTTGATGTGCTTGTGAAAATCTTCATGTTTTTCTAGGCCATGTGGCCAACAGACATTCATGTCATCAACATATCACTTCCACCATTTGGGTTTGAGGCGGAAGGAGTGGAGGGCCATCTCCTCAAAATGTTCCATATAGATATTTTCTATGACAGGGGACAGGGGGGAGCCCATGGCCACCCCATCCACCTATTCATAAATGACATTTTGGAAGGAGAAGAAAGTGGATCTAAGACATAACTCTACTAAATTGATGATCTCATCACCAACCTTACACTTAATGATTTGAATAGAGTCAGGAATGGGAACCTTGGTGAAGAGGGAGACCACATCAAAACTGACCAAGATATCATTGGGCTCTAACCTCACATCCTTAATAAATTGGACAAATTGGTTGGAATCCTTGAAAAAAGAGTTGGAATGGCCCACCAAGGGTGAGATAATCTTGGCAAGGTGAGAGGCTAAGAAATAAGTGGGTGACCCAATGGTGTCCACAATGCGTCTCAATGGAATGCCCTCTTTGTGGATTTTTGGAACCCCATAGATGTGAGGGGTAACTTCTTTGGAGGGAAACAATGTTTTCTTAGTGGCATCATCAAAGGAGGAATTGGATACATAGGCTTTGACTTTCTTTAATATCTTTGGGCAAGGGTTGTGAGAAAGGACTTTGTAGCTCGTGGGATCGGAAAGTAAGATGAGCATCTTAGAGACATAGTCCTACTGATTCATGATGAAAGTGACATTGCCTTTGTTAGATTCGGTGATAACAATGTCATTATTACCATTTAAATTGTGGAAGGAAAGGGTCTTGGCTTTAGCAATGTTAAGCCTAGGTGGTTTGGCGCATCTAAGGGTGATGACCCATTCTTGCCTAATTTATTTCACAAGATTTGTTGAGAGCAAATGGATAGAATTATCAATCTCAATGAGAAACATAATGTGAGGGATGGAATGGGGGGCACGAGCAAAATTAAGACCCCATTTCAAAAAATTGAATGCCAGGGGGTCAATGATGGTAGAATACAAGTTGACAACCAACTTTCTCTCCTAATCAGGAATGAAGTGAGGAAGAGGGGTTGAAGGGATGGTAGGGGGACTCAAACCTACACAAGAGGGATGGTTGGGGAGTGAGCCATCAAAAAGAGAAGTAGTATGTGGTTCAACAATGAGGTTAAAATCAATATCAAGGGGTTCGATAAAAGGGAAAGACGTAGATGGCTCTGTCATCAAGGAAGAAACTCAGCCAGGCAAAGAAAGACCACCTAAGTTTGAGGTGACCATGGGCTTCCCACAAGGACTCCCGATTAGATGCACAACATGACTGTCAATGCTATGACACCCATTAATCACGAGAGGGGCTTGATGGGTGGTGAGCACCATAGAGTTAACACCAGTGAAATCAATATTAGACTTGCAATACATGAAAGGAGAACTGACAAGATTGGAGGATGTACCTACACACTCTGGAAAAGATTCATTGAGAGGAGAAGAACATTGGGGATCTATGGACTGCACTCTTGAATGATCAACAAGCTCATGAGAATTGGGGGACATCGGGTCAGTCACGGAGGAATAGCTACATGGTGGAAAAGAGATCCTCTATGAGAGACTAGCTGAGAACATACTGTGCTACGAGGGGATAACAAGGTCTACACAAAGTGAAGTGACCACAGAGAAGGAGAAGTGCTATGGAGGCCCCACTAGCATACCCCAAACCTCCAACTTGCCTGTGTGGGGTGCAGACATTATATTAGATGTGCATGCCTACCGACTAGGTGTTGATCTGAGAAGGGACTGAGTGGAGGATGAGGAATGCAATTTCCAAGAATTGGTATCATGAATGTCATCTAATGTGGAGTCCTTGACAACAAAGAGAAGGTCGCTACATAGGGGAACATTAGGAGAACCTGGACCGTGTGGTAGCAGGGAGTGATGTTTTCCATGAGCCTTAAATAATAGACCAAAAAAAATTTTCTTATGTCTTCTGATGCACTCCTCTTGTCATCCTAAAGCCCTAACATAGGATGAAGTATCTAGGAAA
Source organism: Chamaecyparis obtusa (assembly GCA_027943335.1). NCBI lineage: Eukaryota > Viridiplantae > Streptophyta > Pinopsida > Cupressales > Cupressaceae > Chamaecyparis > Chamaecyparis obtusa. The sequence goes on from BSBK01006712.1 coordinate 32,453, forward strand.
ATCCAAATGTCAAGGTGGAGAGAAGAAGCAAGCTCCAAATGAAGGTGGAACAATCTAGCATTAAGATGGTTGATCATCCTCCTAGTAGACTGGATGACAGCTCTGAGGAGTGAGACACCAGCTCAACAAAAGATATGCTTGGTATGCATGCTCCAAAGGTGGTGGCTAATCTTAACAAAATAGGGGATCAGATCTGCATCTCTACAACACTTGAGAAAGGCTAAGTCTACAATTTAAATTTCATTCCTACTCTCTATTCTTGATGATGGATCACAGAGTGTGATCTGAAATGTTGATCCAAAAAAACTCACACAATCAAATCTAGAAACTTACTGTGCATCATAATGGATTGTGGAAATTTGATTTTGTTAAACTGATTAACAATCAGGAAGCCTATAATGAACAAGTCAAAGATAACCTTCAACTCAATGAATAATTAAGGCAAGAAAACAAGGAAATCTTGGACCTAAGGAACAACAAAGAAAGCTTGGAGTTTGAATTAAAAGAAGCAAAGAATCACATTGACAAAATACACACAAGTTTTGATCTGATAGAATCTTAGTTATATGGAAGAAGAGCTAAAGGAGATACTAGCTACATTGGATACAATGAAGAACAGAACTAGATTGACAACATGCAAGCAAGAATGAATAAACTAGAAGACTCTACTGATACTAAGAAGACTGAAGATCAAACCAAAGATAATGGTGAACCATCTAAGAATGAGTGCAAGCTAGTAGAATGCACTTGTTTTTCATGTAATAAGCATGGACACATATCAAGGAACTATATAGAGTTAAGACCTTTTAATGGTTACTGTTATTCATACAATAAATTTGGTCATAGAGTTATGAATTGCAAGACTAGTAAAAAGAACAGGATTCAACATGATCAGAGAAATCAGAATCAGACAAATATAAGAAGTTCTCAGAATGTTACATGTTAGATATGTAACTATAATGGTCAATCAGCTAGATAATGTAAAATGGTGACTCATTTCAATGTGCCAGGAATATAAAGCCTCCAGTCATTTGTCACTCTTGTAACAAGGCTGGACACATCTCAAATTTTTGTAGATCAAGGACACAAGGTTAGGAAAGCCCTAAAAATAACAAAGAACTAGTTTTGGATCCCAAAGGAGAAGTTAACTTTGTGAAAGCTTCAGTAGGTGTGAGCTTGATTTGGATAGAAGTACAAAAAGATAAGGTAGATGAGATGGTATTGGATGCATCCCCTATGGATGTACCCTCTACATCTACATGAATGGCCCTCAGGGTCATAGGGGGAGCTAATTTAGCTCTAGACCCCTACGTGGCTGGTATACTCACTCTCAGAGTATGTGCCTTTGGACTTAAGCTTTTGGAGAATAAAGAAACCTTTGTGCAAGAGTGCATGAGCTGATTGTTAGCAGAATGAAAGTTTGAAATTTTTGAATGACAGCCTAGTTTATGCAGCAACCATTAATGGTAGAATTTTCACTTTAAGTAAACATAAATCTTTTTGATTACTCATTGCATTAAAATTTAGAGTGATTAGAGAGAAGAAAGAGCTTTAGAGTTATTGTGAAGACTTGCAGATTGATCTATCAGTGATTAGCAGTGCATTTGATCAGTTGCAGAAACCTTAGTTCATTGCACTGATTCAGAAGTCTTCAGATTATCTTAGAGATCATTTGGAAAGTGATAAAACAAGTAAGTGGTGGCCACTCCCATAGTATTTGATGTTGTAGAAAAGAAAATATATGTGTTCAAGAGGCATCCATTTAAGTCTACCCTAGATGACTTAGAGGGAGCATTCTCCTGCACACCTATGGGCATTATGCATGTCAAAGACATTAGGGCATACATTTACTATAAGAAGGAACCGGTAGGATTGGATAGATTAAGGGCACACATGGAAACCATGCTAAAACTAGAAAAAACCTTCTTGGATGAATATGTGAAGTGGAATGATCACCCTATAGTGGAGTATGCTACAAAATATGAGTTCTATGAGACAGAATGGATTAAAATACTTCTGAGCAGAATTCAAGATGACCTATTTTGGATAGGTGATGTGCCAATAAGATTCACTAGTGACCTAATATTTGAGATAATAGGCCTATCTAAGACTAGCATTGTCCTTCCTATGGGCAAGGATGTCAAAAAAATTGTTGATAAAACATGTAAGTCAAGGAGTGATAGGCGCGGCATGACAATTGAGCCTATTGAGCAAGCTGACATAAAATTGATGTCCATGATACTTGGATACAGGTTTCAACACACTAGCAAGGTGAATACTGTGTCTACGGCCACAATTCTAGCAACCATTAGACTTATGAAGGAAGATGGAGAGATCAATCTGTGTGAGATCTTGCGCACACATTTGATTGATAATATCAAGGCAATCAAGCATGATAAGACCAAGATATTCAGGTTTGGGTCTTTGATCATTTACATGTACCTTCATATAGTTGGGAAAGTATCAGATTCATATTTGGACAAGACCATTCCAACCATGTCATGGATATCTTACAAGGCATCCACTAAGAGTACATTGAGAGATTACATAACATTGGAGTTGAAGACCTTCGGGGCCAAGATGCAAATGAGCTTTTAGAATTCCTAAAAATATTGTTGAGAAATACAAAGATAGTATTTGTTTTATGGTAGAAATAGACACAACTTGTATGGAAGTTGTTGAGCCAAGAACTAAGTGGATTCACCCACTTCCACTTGAATATGAGGTAGATGAACAAGTCCTAGAAGCATATGCATAAGTATTTCTATTAGCCACAAAAGACCCTAATGAACCTAGGTGGGGAACATATGAGGAGAAAAATAGAGAAGTAGATGCTAAACTTAACAGCGCCGCAACAAAAAGAAAGGTCACTAAAGTCACCTCAAAAATTTTGAGAATACATGGAGTGTCTCAAGTAGATCTAGACAAAGCTAGAGATCAAAAGATTGCTTTGGAATTAGAGAGCGCAGATATAGAAAAGGTAGAATCAAATGATTCGAAGTTGAAGAAGGTAAAGATAGAGAAATTTGATGAACAAAAGGATAAAACTAAAGATACTCCTTTTGTGCCCAAGGAAACCATTGATCTTAATGCTCCTCCTGAGTATAAGGCAATGCAAAAGAGGAAGAAATAGACCAGCACTAGTCATCCATCTTCAAGAGTCACAAGGAACAAGAAGAACTCACAAGCACCTCTTGAAGTAAGTTTCAAACCTAGCCTCAGTGTGCTAAGTGCGAGAATAATTGATGGAGGAAGAATTGATCAAGTAAAGAAATTTTATGAAAAATATAGTGAAATAGACAAATCTGAGATACATAGTATGATAATCAAACACATGATAAAATTCAAGAAGACGGTCTTGGAACTTAAGACTATGATCCCTGACAATGTGTGGAGCATCCTAGAATTCCAAAAGAGACAAGCCATTGAAGAAGATCTAAGGATAAGAGAGAAAATTTTAGATGAAACCCTTCTTGTATGTGAGCTAGAAGAGAAGAAGTTACTATTAGATCTAGTGTAGCCTCACCTCAGGACCAAGACAAGATCATTGAATATAATGGATAAAAACTATGAATTAGTTACCAAAGAAATAGAGAAAGCCTTTGAGAAGGTCTTTATGAACATGCATATGTATCCACCCACTGCGCCCGCATCACAAGTATCCAAAAAGGAAGTCAAAGTGGCAGAGCCCACTAATGCATCAGTGGCAGGTCCTCAGGATTTAGTGCCTGCAATGGAAACTCAAATAGAGGTAGATAAGTCTACGCCCATGACAGAGTCACTAAAAGATAGCACCATTATCATTGATAATGTAGAAATAGCCATGGCAGCCATAGATACTGATATGGACAAGTTTGAAGAAGCTTTTGTGAGCACACAAGAAGCTGAAATTATATGCAGTAACACACCAAAAGAAAAGATGGAAGAAAAGAAATAGAAAAGAAAGAAAAAGCTTTAGAAAAAGAAGTGATCAAGGTAAAACAAGTAATGGATAGCACTCCCTTCACTCCCTCAGTAGCATTGTTGTCAAGTTTGACACCTGACACAACTAGTTTGGACTCATGGAGACAAGAAGACCTGATTAAGTTCAACGTCCTAGCTATGGAGAAGGCCAAGGAGAAACACGTGATGAGGAATCCCCTCCTAGTAGAATCAGTAAACATTCTAAACAATTTGTTGCTAGAGGACAAGAAAGTGTCAAAGATACACTCTGTTGATGATGTGAGTACAGTCATCTCACATTTCAAAAGTAATTTCTAAAGCCTTAAACAATCTGCATCCCCAGTTGCAAAATAAAAGTACCTAAAGAAGAGGTTAAGTAAATTAATGAGCAACTTTGCACTTGACCTAAGTTCACTAAAAACTGGTCAAGCATCCCTTGAGGAGTTTGTAGCAAAGGGAAGGAAAATCATTGCAGAATGTATGAAGCAAGATAAATTAACTAGTGATATATACAAAAAGGTACAAGAAGCAGAAGCCATGATAGAAAACATCAAGAAATCAGCCAAAGATCCATCTGTGGATGTAAACATGTGCAATAATGTCTACCAAGGACAGTTAGACAAAATTGAGAAGACAAAAAAAGAGATGACAAAGATAAGGGCTAGATAGACTCAGTTAAGGAATGCTCTTGCGCCCTAATTAGACATTCTAAATTAGAATATCAAGGAGATTGATGCCACCATGGTGAAATATGATCAAGGTCCTACCATAGATTTGGAGAAGATGGAGAAGATACAGTATGCACTATGCGCCCATCTCCAAATTGTCAATTCTTTGATAACATTTTGGAAGAAGGAGATCCAAAACTTGAAGATAGCATATCCAGGTGTTTTCCCTCAATGAGTACATTTAGGTATAGTTTTTTGAAACACCTTTTTCATTAATGTCAAAGAGGGAGTTGTGTATAGAATATGGATCATAATATGTATAGGGAGATATAAGTATATGTATAGAAGACAAAAGTTTTTTGTATTAAGGGACAGCTAGCAACTGGGCCATATTCTTTTGTTGCCATCAATGAAAAAGGGGGAGATTGTTGGCAAGTTGGCTATACTGATATATATGACTTAATATATTGTTTTCATTATGAAAACAAAGTCATATAGTAGTTTGGAGTCACCACACTTGACAAGAATATCAGAAATCAGCTAAGTGTTGAAGATTGGAAAGTATACAGAGTACCAGAGACTTAGAGCATCAGCACACGTGCATATGACCAAGTTGTGGTGTGTGCCCTAGAAGTTAAGTTGGTTAGACTATATTCATGCTTATTCTATGAGTGCATAATCAGATGTGCAAGTATGAGGAAGATACAGGTAGTTGAATTTGCACAGCCAGTGTGTGCCAGTAAAGAACAGAGTAAGCAACCGACTATTATCATTTTGATTTTTGGTTATAATCTAATGATGTTGTATCATCTTAAAATGGAAGCACTTCCATGATAAGAGAATTTATCCCTTTGAGTAAGTGGTTTGGGGTCATTTCAAACACCTTGAATGGATACTCAACTTGGATCTAGCTTTTTCCTCTGTTCTGCTCCATTTTCCATTTCTTCCTGGCATTTTGGACTGTGAACCTAGGATTCTTGACCTCAAGGTCAAGGTAGACCTTTTAGGTCAAGGTTAACCTCAACCCTAAGCTATGTCAGGGATGACCTTAACCTTCACCTAGGCCAAGGTTGACCTCATCCTTGACCCTAGGGTCTGAGATCCTCAGGGTTAGCTTCTAGTTTCAGGATTACATCAAAATCTTGTCTTTTCCCTCTTCGGGGCCACTATTTCTCAGATTAAGTGTTGAATTCTCAAATTAATATTTGAGGTGGACCTTTCTCAATATTTGTATAGGATTCCTAATTTATTATTGGAGATTAGCCTTTCTCAAGTTTTGTGCCTAATGCTCAAATTAACTTTGGGTTGGCCTTACCTCTAATTTTGTGACAAGGCTCTTAAATAATTATTTTATTTCTATATTAAGGGTGGTCCCCTCCTAGATTTTTGTGTCAAGACTTTAATTTAATTTCCTCTCCATGTGAAACTCTCTATAGTTTTGTGCCATGGGCCCTTAATTATTATTTTTTACGAGGCCCCTCTTGTGCCCTAGATCACTATAAAAGGGAGCCTTTCTCTCTCATTTTCTCCATCTCTCATATCCACTTTTATGATCAAGCTCTCAAGTGCAAGAAAGTGAATTCCATAATTCAAGAATTCAATTCATCAAGGAGATCCATTAGAAGCCATTGAAGGATTCAAGCTCTATGGAGCCCTCTTGTTGAAGATCCATTCATTCAAGCCTCTTCCTATTCCAAGATCCATTCAAGATTGGTGTTGAAAATCTAAAGACAATTGATTGGAGACATCCTACATTTGATTCTACATTCATCCATTCTTGTGGATTCAAGGATTCAAATCCTCCACAAGGGTTTCAACTCAAGCAAGGTGAATTGTTCCATTTATTTTGTTTATTCCAGCAAATTCAATTCAATTTCAAGGTTAATTCCTAAATTGGGGTTTGACTGAGGCAAACCCCTTCCCCCCAACAAACAAAATGATTTTTCTTGTAGGTACAGATGTGGAACTTCAGATCTGAGATTGGATTTGGACACCCTTTTTGGTGAATTTCTGAGATCTACAAACAAAGTCAAAATCAACCTTCAGAATAAAAATGTAGCCTTTGACCTTTTATGAGGGTCAAAGTCAACCTGATCTAATCTTAGAAAAAGATTTCTGGGTTTTGTAGATCTCACAATTTTGATTGAAAAAGTAAAAATCAATAGTTTTTGGCATCGTTTGACAGGGTTTTCAGCTGATTCTTTTTGGAGGTAAGTACCTTTATCTCTTAATTTCAATAATAATCATCTACATTTACTTCCCATATCAATACAATTTCATGTAAGTGTAAAATATTGGCTTTGGGGTCTCTTTTATGGGCAAACCATTGTTCTAGGACCTCATCCATATTTTTTCACTTTTACATTTTGGTGAACCCGACATGCTTACCCTCCTTTCTTTTGTGGATTTAGATGCTCTATTGTGTTAGATCTTCCTTTGTATTCCCTTGTGTGTTCACCTTCATCTTACATTTTGGTGAACCTGACATGCTTACCCTCCTTTCTTTTGTGGATTTAGATGCTCCATTGTGTTAGATCTTCCTTTGTATTCCCTTGTGTGTTTACCTTCATCTTACATTTTGGTGAACCCGACATACTTACCTCTTTCTTTTGTGGATTTAAATGCCCTATTGTGCTAGATCTTCCTTTGCATTATCTTGTGTGTTCACCCTCACTATACATTATTTGTGAACCCAACATAATTACCCCTTTCTTTTGTGGAATTAGATGCTCCATTGTGTTTATGGTGTTTGATTTCCTTTCCATGCTTATAAATTTCATTTGAATGCATTTAGATATATCTAGATCTATTTTCTATGCATTTCTTTATTTTTTATCATGTTGCACAAGTTGTTTCAAATATTCTCCAAACATTCTTCTATAACTTTTGGGATTACACAACATTCTCCTATTACCTTACCATTTCATGATGTTACACCTAGAAAGACTTTATCTAGTGTGTGTGATGTTTCTTTGTCCTCTTTTGAATTTCCTTGTAAGGATATATTAGAGCAACAAGATGACTTTAATCTATCTCTCCATCATATTTCTCTTTATGGAGATGAGTTGAGGACTAATGTTAATTCTTCTCCTAATATATGTCTTTTCTATGAGCCTACTTTAGAATATAATCTACCTTCATTCTCCTCTAGGGATCCTAAAATGTTCTCTATTGGTAGGGATGATAATCCTCCTATTTTGGATGAACCTTTGGATTTGGATGTTGCTTATTCTCTTCCTCATGAAACCATTGTGGATGATCCCTTGAACAAAGGCATTGATGTATCCCCTCCTCACGAAGAAGTTTTGATACAAGAGGGTGATTTATTAATGGATGACATATTCATACATGATAATAACTCTTTTTCTAAACCACACTCCCCTTATGAAGATGTTTTAGTGAAAGAAGATGATATTATTGATGCTTTACCTACATTTGAGATTCCTTCTAATGATGAGGCATTAGTGGAGAATGATATGAATTCCCTTAATGCTCTCCCTTTTAGTGATGATCCTTTGGAGAAACAAGATCTTACTTCATCTCCTCCTAGGATGTCTTCTTTACTTTCTTCTTGTGAATCTACTTGTAGTGTTGAGACAACTAAAATGGTTTATCCTAAACCCTTGTTAACTGTCAAAGGTTGTCCTCACCTTACTATCAAAGCTAAACCTATGGAGTCTTGTAATGATCAAGATTAGATAGCTCACACATATTGTACAAGGAATAACCCTCACCCTAATCTGATGGTTTCTACTTCTTTACCACATTCTCAACCTATTCTTCCTCTTCCACTTTTTCTTCCTAGCAAGGAGTATGATTTGATAAACCAATTACAAAATACTCCTGCCAAGATTTCTTTATGGGAGCTTCTTCAAACTTGACCTACCTACTATGAATCCTTGCAAAAATCTCTAGCAACTCTTCCTACTCCACCTCCTAATCAAGAGAACATCAATAACTTCTTACAATGCATGCATGCTACCCCGGGTCCTCTTGACATTGTTTTTACTCAACAAGATTTACCTTCTAAAGAAGTTCAAAATCAATATGATGCTCTTATGGTTGCTGTTATTATCAATAAAAGTATCATTCGTAGGACCTTGATTGATAATGGATCTGGGCTTAATGTTTGTAGCATAGATATGCTCAAAGTGATTAACGTCAATCTTTCAACTATTCAACCTAACAATATTCCTATCTGTGGCTTTGATAACATTGCTAAGAACACTTTAGGCATCATTACCTTACCTATCAAAGTAGGACCAGTCATCTTGAATACACCTATTCATGTTATGCCTGGACCTCTCAATTATAACCTTCTTTTGGGTAGACCTTGGTTGCATAAGATGCATGTCGTTCCTTGCACCCTTCACTGTAAAGTCAAGTTTATACATAACAACAAGATGTATTTGCTTCATGCAGATGATGCACCTAATCCTTGTCTGAATATTCAAAACCACACTACTCCTACTCCTAATAGTAATCCTCCTTCCTCTAATGCTCTTCTTGATGATAATTGGGGAACCTTGGATTTTAATCCTACCTTTATTGGAGAGTATAAAGTTAATGATCTTGATTTTATGAAGAAACAAAGAGAATTTGAACAATGAGTTTTTACTTCTACTTCTAATACTCTTCATAATAACTTTGTCACTGCTTCTACCATAATAGATCTATCAAGCCTACTAATGATGACATAGTGACTACTGAAGTTCCATTGACTCCTTCTAATATGGCTTCTTGTTATGGTCCTGGTTATCATTTCCTTGTTAAACAAGGATTTAATGCTCAAGAATGTGGTAAACATAAGAAGGGAATTCAAATTCCCTTACACACTGGGGGGCATGAGCATTCTTATGGATTAGGATTTAATCCTCTACAACAAATCAATGTTAACAACATCTCCAATAACACTTCAAAACATGATGAACCTATGAAGGAATTTGACCAAGAAGTTCTTTTGCCTAAGCTCCTCCGTGCTAAGATGATTACTAGACCTAAATGCAAAAAGAAACATATTCCACACTTGAAGACTCTTCCTTTTTGTTTATATCATAGATTTCATGATCACTCTACTAATGAATGTCAAGCATTACATTATAAGGTTAGGCAGCTCATTGATAGTAATGTTATTTATATATCATGTGGCAATGAGTTGTATTTCAATCCTATTTTCTCTAAATAAAATTTATGTTCCTATTATGGAGCTCCACATTATATAAACAATGTTAGCCTAATCCTTGGAGGCTCATTGTCTTGTATAGTGTTGTGAGAAATATAATAGGTCCCCTTCCATCCTTGTTCCTACACTTGGGGGGAAAGGATGTCATCTCCTTCTTTTCTGTCTTTCCAGGATTCACCTCTTTCCTTGGTTAAGCAGTATCTATCTATTATGTGATATCCAATTATACATGAATATTTTGGTTTGAATTGAAGATATTTTTCCTTAATCACAACTGATTTCGTTGTTTGACATTGGGTTTCCATGGTGGATAAATCTCTCACCTTGGAAACTAAACATTGTGCTATCCCTCACAAGGGTTACTTTTTCACTTCTTGCATGATATCTCTTTGCATTCATCCCTTCCATGGCCTCATAGGAGCTATGACCTTCTTGGCTTGGACAGGGTGTTGTCTATGGATATTGTCTTGATGCTGAAGAGGGCTTTATCCTTGTTCTTTTCTTTCCTTAACATGTCAAAATAGTATGTTTTTTCCATATTATTGAGGGGGGCATATATATGGCCTCCCTCACTCTATATTATGTATTTTTGTTCTAACCTTTTGTTTTGCAGCATGCTAAATCTTGGAAGGTAATGCACATAAGTTGCTAAATCCTAAAGGGACATGCATTTCCAATTTCAAATATGCTAAATCTTCTGAAGGTAATGCACATAAGTTGCTAAATCCTAAGGAGACACATTTTTCAAATTTTTCAATATGCTAAATCTTGGAAGGTAATGCACATAAGTTGCTAAATCCTGAAAAGACACACATTTCCAATATGCTAAATCTTCCAAAGGTAATGCACATAAGTTGCTAAATCCTGAGGAGACATGCATTTTATATTCATGGTGACACAAGAAGGTGGATCCATGGGTACTTTATAAAAGCTGTTAGAAGATGCATTAAATACATGCACAAAGTTTCCAAAAGGCACACAACATTATGGGGTGACTATCAAGGATTTTCTTGGTAGGCCATCCTATCCTTTTGTGGTTCATAGTGAGATACACACATCTTACTAGGTGAGCTAACTGCTCCTCTCTCTCCTTTTCTCTCTTTTCTTTAGTGATGTCTCTCTTATTGCAATATTTAAGTTGACAAAGACTCAAGTCCTTGGGGGCTTGAGGATTCCTTTGTCCCTTTGATTTCAATAAGATTATCCTTTTCTTTGTGATCTCCTTTACCAAGAGTTTGCAACGAGTCTATACTCTTGCTAAAGTGGGGGCTTAATGTATCCTATTAAAATGGAAGCACTTCCATGGTAAGAGCATTTAGCCATCTGATTTAGTGGTTTTGGGTCATGTCGAACACCTTGAATGGATACTCAACTTGGATCTGGCTTTTTCCCCTGTTCTGCCCCATTTTCCACTTCTTAGCATTTTCTTGGCATTTTAGACTGTGAACCTAGGATTCTTGACCTCAGGGTCAAGGTTGACCTCAACCCTGACCTAGGTTAGGGACAACCTTGACCCTGACCTAGGTCAAGGTCGACCTCATCCTTGACCCTAGTGTCTGGGATCCTCAGGGTTAGCTTTTGGTTTTAGGATTTCATCAAAATCTTGTCTTTTCCCTCTTCGGGGCCACTATTTCTGAGATTAAGTGTCAAATTCTCAAATTAATATTTGAGGTGGACCTTTCTCAATATTTGTATAGGATTCCTAATTTATTATTGGAGATTAGCCTTTCTCAAGTTTTGTGCCTAATGCTCAAATCAACTTTGGGGTTGGCCTTACCTCTAATTTTGTGACAAGGCTCTTAAATAATTATTTTATTTCTATATTAAGGGTGGTCCCCTCCTAGATTTTTGTGTCAAGACTTTAATTTAATTTCCTCTCCATGTGCACCTCTCTAGAGTTTTGTGCCATGGGCCCTTAATTAATATTTTCTACGAGGCCCCTCTTGTGCCCTAGATCACTATAAAAGGGAGCCTTCCTCTCTCATTTTCTCCATCTCTCATATCCACTTTTTTGATCAAGCTCTCAAGTGCAAGCAAGTGAATTCAAGCATTCAAGCATTCAATTCATCAAGGAGATCCATTAGAAGCCAATGAAGGATTCAAGCTCTATGGAGCCCTCTTGTTGAAGATCCATTCAAGATTGGTGTTGAAAATCTAAAGACAATTGATTGGAGACATCCTACATTTGATTATACATTCATCCATTCTTGTGGATTCAAGGATTTGAATCCTCCACAAGGGTTTCAATGCAAGCAAGGTGAATTGTTCCATTTACTTTGTTTGTTCCAGCAAATTCAATTCAATTTCAAGGTTAATTCCTAAATTGGGGTTTGATTGAGGCAAAGCCCTTCCCCCCAACAAACAAAACCATTTTTCTTGTAGGTACAGGTGTGAAACTTCAAATCTAAGATTAGATTTGGATACCCTAATTTGGTGAACTTCTGAGATCTCTTAACAAAGTCAAAATCAACCTTCAGAATAAAAATGTAGCCTTTGACCTTTTATGAGGGTCAAAGTTGACTTGATCTAATCTCAGAAAATGATTTTTGGGTTTTGTAGATCTCGTAGTTTCACTTCAAAATCACAAAAATCAATAGTTTTTGACATCGTTTGACAAGGTTTTCAGATGATTCTTTTTCATAGGTAAGTAAATTTATCTCTTAATTTCAATAATAATCATCTACATTTACTTCCCATATCAATACAATTTCATGTAAGTGTAAAATATTGGCTTTGGGGTCTATTTTATGTGCAAACCATTATGCTAGGACCTCATCCATATTTTATCCTTTTATAGATGTAAAGGCTATGCACCCATTGTAATTAGGTTGCCGACATGTAAATAAGTTTGTTTGTAAATACGCTTGAGCCAATTCAATTAGAAGCATTATATGTAATAGGTTTAAGGGCCAACCTACTAGTTTATTTGGTATGTGCATATAAATATGTGATGCACCGATTATAATAGTATGGAAGTTGATAGAGAGTTAAAATAAGCAGAGCATAAGTGTGCGAAGACACTATAAGATGTATTAGAACTTTGCAAGATGTCAAAGCATTAGTGCATCAAAGGAACTGATCTGACAAGCAGTGTCATAGTGACAGTTCATCTAGCAGATATAGTGTGTATTTGACAACTAAAGGTTATAGCCTTCACCAGTTGAGCAGTGAGCTCTAGGATAGTGCATCCACTCCCCTAATAGGGACTATTGTAAAAGACTCCTAACAGGGTCTGACCCTTGACCAGGTCTACTGTACCTAATATATTGTAAAGAAACTCTTAATAGGGTTAAGGATCTTCTAACAAGGATCAAAAAACACTAGTATAGAATATTAGTGGGTGTCAATTCCCACTAGGGTTTTTACCTATTTGGGTTTCCCCATAACCATATTGGTGTCATGTGTTTATTTTATGTTTCATGTGTATATGAATGTTCATTTCAGCACTTAAGCATCTAAGTTTAGTTTAAAGATTAACGTAAAAAGATAAAATACAATTAACACTGATTCACCCCCCCCCCCCCAAGTGTTCCCATTCCTAATAGTATCTACAAAGACTTACTATGAGAGAACATTTGAATATGCTATCTACAAGTTTTGGATCTCCTTCTTCCAAAATATGATCAATGAATTTACAATCTAGAGATGGGCGCATAGTGCATACTGTAGCTTCTCCATCTTCTCCAAATATGTGCTAGGACCATGATCATATGTCACCATGGTGGCCTCTATCTCCTTAATATTCTAATTGAGTATATCTAGTGAGGGTGCAAGAGCATGTTAGAAATAGGAAATACTGAGAGGGGGGGGTGAATCAGTATTTCACAAACTTTTTCTTTTGCCCACTTATGGATATAACAGATTACTTTAGTGCATACAAAGATTATCAAGCTGATTAACAAACATAGCAGTAAATAGAAAGAACTCATAACACATGATATGTTCTCAAGGAAACCCTGGCCAAGGGAAAACCTCAGTGGGGATGGTACCCACAAAGATCACTAATCAAAAGTATCCTATTAGGGATATTGGACCCTGTTAAGAGTCAATTTACAATATATAGTAGATCTATCCTGGTTAAAGGACTTTAGGCCTTGTTAGAAGCCTTAACCCTGTTAGGAGTTTGATTACAAAACTTGATCACCAGCTGAGCTCACTGCCCAAACAGGTAATACAAAATGTTTTTGACTATAGTATGGTACTACTTACAACTTCACATCAATAGCCTTTTCTACTATCACAATATACAACTATCGCAAGTTATCATTTTCTTTCTTTTTACACATCACATATATTTTTTTACATTACATTTCAAGTATGCTTAATATATGAGTTATTAGAGCTAATAACTTTATATGGTCAGCTTCCAAAATATTTATCCAAGAGTAAAAATCTAGGATGTCATCCCTTCATAATGTTAAGTCATTATTTTGACAAGCAAAAATAATCCCTTAACTCTTTCGCTAATACTGTCTCCAAAACTGTTCTGTCTGAAAAAATTGTCTTCGGTAAACTTTGAATAACTTCATCCGTACTACTCCAAAATTTATGCACACTGAGATGGGGTATCCTCATACTCTGTAGAAGCTTTAGTTAACTTCACAAACAAAAATATTGCTCCAGTGGACATCGCCAACTAAATCTTCATCGGGTGCTCTGTCAGGATCACTGTATCCATACTTAGACAATTTCTTCCTTCAACTCACCATACTTGCATTCCAGATTCTACGCTCTCAATAGAGATCATATGTTTCCATAATGACAACATCTATGCATCCACATTAGCCAAATTTCCAACAATCTCCAGCTTTGTTATTGGTGGCAACATATGGGAAAATTGGCTAAGTGTGCAAACAAAACTTTAAAGTATTTACACAAAATTGTGGCCAAATGTTATACAACACATATACAATATTGTACTCCATAGAGTAGCTCCTCCTATGAGTATCCTTCCTCAACATATTATCAATTTTCTAATATCTCTCCCCCTTTGACAACAATGACAAAGATAGGGTGTACAAAAAATTTTTAAAAACTTTATACCTTGTTATGAGCTATTACAAAGCCGATAGGCTTGCAACACAATCACCAAACTCTAACTTCCATGATTCAAAATATTTCTCCCATATCTTCCTGATGGATTCAGAAACATTGAGTAGAGTACTCAATCTGTATGTTGTTGTCTGACAAGCTTGCAGGGAATTAAAGCTAAACTTCTGAAAAGTTGTCTTTGCTGAAAGACACTGCTCAATTTGGTCTTCAACAATTGAGGTCTTGATTGAAATATGCTCTCTCAAGATGTTAATCCTGATCATCTTTCTGTTCTTCTCCTCTGCTAACATTTTGATTTCATCATTTAACTTCCTTATGTTCTCCTCTATAGAACTTATCTTTACATTTGGGCTTGTCAAGGTGTTTGTTTCAGCTGTAATTGCATCTATCTTCTCTCTGATCTTCTTATCTTCTTCAGTTGTTAGGATTTTTGATTTTGTGCATTGTATATACAAACTCTTTCTAGTCTCAAAATGTTTCCTCAAAATATTTATGCATACATCCAAATTACCAATATCATTTTAAATATTTACACTTAAATTTTGTTGCAATTCTGCTTCAAAGGCTTCCTGAACTTTTATTCTAGCAATATCCTTTAAGTTAGAAAATTCAAAGTCAAAAGAGTTTATTACTATTTTAGATTTCTCAAGTGGATCCAATTCAAATACATTGGTGCTGATCACACTCTCAAGTTTCTCTGTCAAAACTCTAACTTTGCCTTCAAGGTCCTTCACCTTCTTATTCTTTCCAATAATTTTATTAAGAGATGTGATGAACTCAAGCTGATCATCATCTTCAACCTCTTTTCCAAGGTCTTCAAAAATTGAACCAATTTGTCTCTTCTTACTATCAGGTGCACTAGGAGTAGTGACCTCTATCAAAATTTGTTTACCTTTAACTGTCTGCTCTGTTGGAACTGATTTTGATACAGCTGGTGCATCCACTGCCTCTGTATCCTTTTCTGATTCTGTAATCTTCTCTTGCTCTTCTAAAGCCAAATTGTCAACAATGTTTCCAAGATCATGAAATACTGCATCATCTGACTCTAGTGTCACTTTGGTTCCTTCAATTTCCATTGATTCTTTGCCAACATTGATATGTGAAGAAGATGGGACTTCTTCAATACCAACTTCCTTTGCATGCAGTTCCTCTGATTGCTTCTGCTGAGGATCTGATTCAAATTTCTTTCCTGCAACTATGTCTACAAGAACTTGCATTACTGCTTGCTCTGTCTCTTTCTGTACTTCCTCCTTTTTTCCTCCCATTAAAATGATTATTCTTCTCTTAGTTCTCAATAAAGTTCCAAGAGGCTTCAAGAATTTCTTCAAATGATCTTCATCCTCAACTTCATAGAACTGTCTGATTACATGTTCTCTCATCTTTATGTCCTCTTCTTGTGCTCTTTGTTTTCTATTCACAAGTCTGTTATACAAATCTTCTGGGATCTTACCATGAATAGTGCTAAGTTTCTTATTTGTCAAAATCATGTGTAATCATTGCATTTTCAAAATTCAATCTGTTAAATGATCCATATAGATCATAGAATTTATTTATCTTAGTGAAGTCTCCATGCTTCAATATATCTTCATTAACTCTTTCAATTCTTGGTTTCCAAGTTTTCTTCTTGATTGAAACTTCATCATCATCTTTAATTTTTGCTACTTTTCTAGGTACAGGTGGTACAATCACTTTCTGTCTCTTGCCAGGTCCTATTGCACTCACTTTTACTCTTTTGTTAGAAATAGGAGAAAAAGATTTATCTCCTTCACCTTTTTCAGGTACTTCAACTTTTACCTTTACTGCAATAGGATCAATAGGGTCTGCACTAGATGCCACAGGTGGAATTACAAGATTTTCCCTTTGCTTCACGGCTTCTGCAGTCTTTTTAGCTATGTCAAACTCATGACTTGACATACCTGATTCTTTTAGTATTTTCTTCATAGTAGATTCAACTCTCCTACTGGATTGCTTCTTTTCTTTCAAACTTATTGTGGATTTGAAATTCTCTTCATAGGTTCCAAATCTATTTGCATGATCATCTAACTCACACTTTAACAGTCTATTCACATATCCTACTATTTCTGCTTCAGATATTTCATAGCCAAGAGGGTCTATGAATTCCATTCTAGGCTCAACTACTTCAATGTAGGTGAAATCAATGTCTACCATAAAACAAATGTCATCTTTATGCTTTTCAGCTAAGGATTGAGGAATCCTTGATTTGTTCTTAACAATATTCTGAAAAGTCTTCAATACAAGCTTCACACTGTCATTTACTTTATCAATTAGGTGCTTCATGTAGACTGAGTTTATTCTTTCCATTGTGTTCACATTGTCACTCTAATCAATTGTGTAAGGAAATCTTCTCAAAATATGGAAAAACATATAGGTTATCAGAGATGAAAACCTAAACTGTGTGTACTTAGCCTTCTTAATCTTTTCTAAGTTCTCAAATAACTAAATTTTCAAAATTTCACATAGGTCTACTTGTTTCTTCTCAATACACATAAGATAAGCTACATGAACCATTCCTGTAGCCATGTCATCTTCCCTTGAACTACCACAGAATTTAGTTGTTAGGATCTTACAAAGGTACCTAACATCATCTTGCTTAATCTTACTTATCGCAATTCCTCTACCATTATAACTAGATCCAGTGTTGTCTAAAACAATCTTTCTCATGTTCTTTTCATTTAGTGGAATCTCTCCAACTTTTGATAATCCAGTAACATCATGAATTAGGTCGGCAGTTATGTCAATAACTCTATCCTCCATCCAGAATTTCCCATTGTGGATTCTACTTAAAATGATCTTGGTAAATTCCTCATCATTAAATTCATAATTCATGGAATAATTGATAATTTCATTGTTCTCTAGGTGCCCATAAGCTGGTTTAACTGACATGTCTTGATTATAAAATTTCTTGTAATCATCACTAAAATATGCATCTCCCAAAGTTTCAAACTTGCAACCTAAATATCTTTTAACATTCTCAATTTGTAATACTCTGTCTGGTATGGATGATAGTGCTAGTTTGTCATCAATTTTAGTTGGTTCTACTAGTTCTTTCTTAATCTTAGGTCTATTCTTATCCTTAACATTATGAACCATAGAAATATCCATCTCATCAACTGATTAATGATCAAAAAATACCTCAACTTTGCAAATCTAGGGTTTTGGTATGATCGTCGCTGCAAACTGCTTCCAAACTTCTTCAAATCATCCTCAACTCACTTTTTCTTCTTTAAAATATCTTTTCAATCACTTTTTAATCATGATAACTTCAATTTTGACCATATAACACTTCACATTAACTTGATCTAACATCGCATTCATTCATTTTGCCACTAAAACCTCAAAAAGCTGATTCTGTAAACTTGCAACCATAAAACTTTTTGCGACCTCGCAAAACATGATATTTTCTTTTGCACACTTAACCATAGCATTAGTAAAACATAAAAAACCTATATCTAACTACACAAAACTTAACTCATTCAAATTCCTAATCTACACTAATCCTAAGTCCTAAACTATGGAAACTTACATAATTTAAGTACTTTAAGAAGGGTCAGGTAAAGATTCATCCTTACCATTTGTTACATTACCTTCCTGACTACTTTCAGTGCTGAATATACCTCCTTGATCTATAACTTTATCAAATTTTACTTCATCTTTATTGCTACAGCAACCTTTCTCTTTGTTTCCTGCATTTTCATTCCTTCTTGCATTGTTCCTAGGGTTAGGGTTATGATGATAACCTCCATTGTTCATTCTGCAAACTCTTGCTGAGTGTCCAAACTTGTTGCATATCTGACAAATGATTCCATTGTTTCCAAATCTCTATCCTTGCTGGTTAATCTGTGACCTACAATTTCTAGCAATATGTCCTACTTTGTTGCATCTAAAACATACTACCACTTTTCTTTGATTCATTTCTTCAATAGATCTCTTATCTACATTGTTAGTATTCCCAATCATTCTATCATAATTATTCAAAATTACTTTAGGTCTTTTACATTCGTTAGCTCTATGTCCAAAACTATGACAATTATAACAATGTCCATTAAGAGGTTTAAATTGCTTACCTGTGCAATCTCTCTTCATGTGCCCAATAGTATTACAAGCAAAACATCTACCTTTGAATTCTCTTTGCATACCCTTAGATGATTCTTCCTATTTTGATTCTTCTTTCTTTGATTCTTCTTTCACTCTAGGTGGTTCTTCTTTAGGTGGATCTTCTAATGTATTCTCATCTAGCTTCATTTTCTCCACACTTTCAGATGTCTTCAGATCTGGCTTCTTACTTTCATGGTTTTTTCTAAACATACTATATCCAAATCCAATCCTATCAAAGAATGGTTCTCCAAAAGAAATTTGTTTTTCAGTCTTATCACTTTTTGAATATAGCCTTTCAAGTTGTTGTTTAGATTGAGTTAATTCACCTTTCACAATTTTATTATACTTCTCAAGTTCCACATACTGCACTTTTACTTTTTCAGATTCGGATGTTTCCTTTTCAAGTCTTGATCTTAGATCTTCATTCTCAATTTTCAATTTTTCATTATCAGATCTCAAATTTCCATCTTTCATACTAAGCTTCAGACTTACTATCTTCAGTTCATGCTTAAGGATCTCATTTTCTTTTTCTAATTCATCACAATCTTCAACAAGCATATTAGATTTCTTTTTAGATTTCAGATCTTCAATCTTACCTTTTAATTTGTCAATAGCATTCTTTGCATCTTCATACTTTCTTCTTAAGGAGTTCCTTTCATCAGTAAGCATATCAATCTGTTCAAGAGCTTCTTCAAGATTCTTCTGAAGTTGATCCATATCCATAGAGATCTTACTCAAGCTGCTAAGCTTTCCTTGAATGTTCCTTCTCTGAGTAACTGTGCTCTGATACCAATTGTTAGAAATAGGAAATACTGAGAGGGGGGGGTGAATCGGTATTTCACAAAAAATTTCTTTTGCCCACTTATGGATATAACAGATTACTTTAGTGCATACAAAGATTATCAAGCTGATTAACAAACATAGCAGTAAATAGAAAGAACTCATAACACATGATATGTTTTCGAGGAAACCCTGGCCAAGGGAAAACTACAATGGGGATGGTACCCACAAAGATCACTAATCAAAAGTATCTTGTTAGGGATATTGGACCCTGTTAAGAGTCAATTTACAATATATAGTAGATCTATCCTGGTTAAAGGACTTTAGGCCTTGTTAGAAGCCTTAACCCTATTAGGAGTTTGATTACAAAACCTGATCACCAGCTGAGCTCACTGCCCAAACAGGTAATACAAAATTTTTCTGACTATAGTATGGTACTACTTACAACTTCACATCAATAGCCTTTGCTGCTATCACAATATGCAACTATCACAAGTTATCCTTTTCTTTCTTTTTACACATCACATATATTTTTTTACATTACATTTCAAGTATGCCTAACATATGAGTTATTAGATCTAATAACTTTATATGGTCGGCTTCCAAAATATTTATCCAAGAGTAAACATTTAGGATTTCATCCCTTTATAATGTTAAGTCATTATTTTGACAAGAAAAAATAATCCCTTAACTCTTTGGCTAATACTGTCTCCAAAACTGTTCTGTCTGAAAAAATTGTCTTCGGTAAACTTTGAATAACTTCGTCCATACTGCTCCAAAATTTATTTGCACTGAGATGGGGTATCCTCATACTCTATAGAAGCTTTAGTTAACTGTGCAAACAAAAATATTGCTCCAGTGGACGTCGCCAACTAAATCTTCATCGGGTGCTCTGTCAGGATCACTGTATCCATACTTAGACAATTTCTTCCTTCAACTTGCCATACTTGCATTCTAGATTTTGCGCTCTCAATAGAGATCATATGTTGCCATAATGACAACATCTATGCATCCACATCAGCCAAATTTCCAACAGATCATTCCTGAGCTGTGTTTGCCTTTCCCTTATCTTTGACATCTCTTTCTCAACTTTTTCAATCTTATCTATCTATCCTTGGTAGACATTATTACACATGTTCACATCAATGGATGGATCTTCCATTGATTTCCTTATGTTTTCTATCAAAGCTTCTACCTCTTATATCTTCTTGTATAGATCACTAGTCAACTTGTCCTAGTTCATACAATCAGTAATAATCTTTATGCCCTTTGCTGCAAACTCCTTCAAGGATGCTTGACCAATCTTTAGTGAACTCGAGTCAAGTGCAAAGTTGCTAACCAATTCACTCAGTCTCTTATTTTGATACTTTTCTTCTACTATAAGCCCAAATTTCAGCACTTGAGGCAAATAAAGACACATGGAAGACTACCTATGACAGTGCTAAGTCTTATTATCAAGGATTGTTTGATAAACTATGAGTATACATTGTAGATCACATTTTTGTTTTTTGGCATTATTGTCAAAAAAGGGGGATAGTAGATAATAGATACAGATAAAAAGGAGAAATAAAGAAGATAGTAGATAGAAAATACAAGTTTTGAAAAATATTTTGAAAAACAAGAAGTATTTGTTGAGGGTGAGATATCAAGTTTTGGCTAAGTTATGAAAGTTTTTGTCACTAATGCCAAAGGGGGGAATGTTACTCCTAAATACATTAAGTGTTTTCATTAGTGAAAAAGATGAGTTATGATGAGTGAAGAATCAGGTCGGTATGAATGAAGAATTAGGTTGGTGAAGAGAAAGTCATTTGGTAACGACAATGTAGAACAATTAATGAATATAAAGAAGAATAATTGCCTAATAATATGTATACCAAAAAATCAAGGTTACCGAGAAGAATGAACACTGAACAAATATAGTTAACCAAGCACAATGGTAACCAAGAAAAGGAAGAGTACCTAGAGAGTATGTTAACCAAGCAAGAGTATTACTGAGATGGAATGCCATGATAATCGAGCAGATCGGCAAAGGCTACCGAGAGACATAGGGTGAACATAAAAGTTTGATTGGATTCTACCGAGTAAGAAAATAGTTTACAAAGATCAAGGAGAAAGTTAGGTAAGATTTATTGGGAATAAAATATTATTGTAATTGATCCCAAGGAAAAGTTTGAACCAATGAAAATAAAGAAGATATTCATGGAAAGAGGAAATGAATATGGATCACAAATCTAATCGTCTGATATTTCTAGAAGGATACAAACCCTAACTAGGTCAAGTATAGATGAAGCTACACGATTACTATATAAGGATAGATCAAGAAAACATTAAGAGAGAGAAGGAGAGAATGCAAAATAGTGATCAAGTAGATAGTGCTACCGAGTAGTGGAAGTGGATGAATTTGGTGAAATTAGTAAGAGAAAGGTGATGAGACTACATAGAGCATAAAGGATCTAACCTAGGATACACGTAGATTCACTATTCCAAATCAATTTTTGCAAGAATACATTGTTATTATTGTATTCCAAAATCCCACATATTGGGTAGGCCTTAACAAGAATTTTGCAATGTAAATCTCTTAACAAAGTGTGCACTTAATGAGTGTTACAAAATCCTTTTACAAGGTAGACTTTAATAGGTCTTTTTGTATTACTCCTAATAGGGTAAATCACCAAAAGTGATACTTTTGTATGCTCTAACTGAGCAATCTTTATGTTAGAGTAGTGAAGGATTGTGGGTGTCATCCCCACCACATTTTTTCCCTCTAACAAAGGGTTTCTACATGACCAAAATCATGTGTCAAATGTGTTCATGTGTGTTATGTGCTTATGGTTGAAAGAGTTTACTTTATTTTCATTCAGTAATAAGTTGTTAAGTTTATGCATGAAAATTAAGATCTAAGATTCAAATGGTAAAATAGTTATTGAAGGTTAAAGTTTTATAAGGTACTTGTTAGTCCATTTTCTGGTTCATGCAAAAATCTTGTGAAAATGGCCTTTTCCCTGCAAATTTTGAAGTTATCCCACCTTGTTGCATAGTTTTGTCTTGCATTGAAAATCCATAGTGTTTCATGGTGTGTGCCCTTAGCCCTTGGTAGTTCATTGTGTCACATTACTCCAGTCCAAAACACACATGCTGAATTGCAAAATCCAGAGAGTTATCCAAGTTCTAAGGTCTGTAGGAAACAAATTTTAAAATCTGCCCAAGTGTCGAAAACCCACAATGTTTTTGAAAATCCATGATGTTTTCGATCTGTGTGAGAACCTTCATTGTTTTTGACCTTGTGTCTTCCAGCTTTGGTGCGCTTATCTTTTGGCGTCAGAAACTCTGTGTGTTTTCAGTCTTTCACTGTGTCAAAAACCCTGTGTGTTTTCAACCTCACAGTTTCCTCTTTGCTGGTGTTCCCTAACTGCGCAAGTGTGATGAATGGTGGCCCTGGGTCTTCAAAGGTCTCAAAATGATTGGTTGTCACATGGCCGCATGTCAAACTTTTTTGACATGCGATCATGTGACCGCTTGCCACCTATCCGTGTGGGTCCCAGTTCTTCCTGATGTTTAGCTGCCTGGTGGTTAAGTTTTTCATTCCGCGATCTGGCGACTCACAATTATCTCTTGGTCGCTAGTTTCTGGAGGTTAAGCCCTTAACATCTAGTGACTTGGCTGGCAGTTTTCTTTGCCTTAGTCGCGCGATCATGTATTGGTGGGCCCAAGTTTTCAAGAGGCTTTTGATCTATGATGGATGTGTGATCATAAAGAATATTCCCATGTCATGCGATCATGCACCTTTCATTGATATTGTTTGCTACAAGCAGTGGTCCCGATGAGAGAAATGAAGTGAAGGTGCATGTTTCATTGGTTGCCGCATGATCGCATGTTAGAGTTTTCTGACATTCGACCATGCGACCGGTTGACATCTATTTCTTGGGGCCCATTGGTGGATAAGTGTAGTGGGACCTATTTGCTCGGTGGCACTGATGTGTAAATTTTTAGTTGGTTGAGCTGAATGGTGATGTGGAATTGTGGTGGGACCTGACATCCGTATAAAATCAATGGTTGGTGTAAAAGCTTATGAAGTGTGTCAGATCTATGAGATTATGAGATGGCCATGGATCTTCCTGCATGGGCCCAGTTGAATTTCTTGGTGTTTTTGGTAGTGTGGATAAAATATTTGGTGGCCTGACAAAATCTTCTTCCTGTCATTGGTTCGTGTGATGTTTTAGTGGTAGCGCTATTATTTTCGTGAACTGGTGAAATGTCTTCAGTCGCCAGTTCGCCAGATAACTTAAGGGGTTATTTTGACATGTGCAGTCATGTGTTCACTGAATCTAACTGGGGTTTAGACTTTCATTCCGTGATTGGGATTTTCCTTTGTCGTGTGTTCACTGAAAGTAACCTGAGGTGCCTAGATGAGTTAAAGTCATGAACCCAGGAAGATAGGAGGATCTATGGTCAAGACTTAAAGTTGACAAAGATTTGAACAAGGACCATCGATGTGCCGCTGGTGCCATAAAGTGACCGTTGGAATTCAAATTCAAATTCACAGAAGGGTTTGTAATGACAGAGGTACCAAAAATTCAATTTTTGAGCAGCCAGAGTGGGTAGAATGGATTGTCAAACACTGCGGAGTGGTCTAGGCTGCCATGATAGTTTTTGAGGAGTGTCTTGTCATAGGGGAGTAAATGAAACAATACCCTGAAATGTGTTGTAGAGGTCAAATGTGGCTGGTTTTCTTAGGGTTTGATGATGATTTGGTACTTGGACCAGTACAGGGCTAGTTGACTATTGAATTAGACCATTTGAGCTTGCATGTTGTGGCTTGATCCCTGTCTTGTCTGTGTTAACTCCTCGATGGGGTTAGGTGGATTTGAATTTTGAGTTGGAAATGATCATTGTGCTTGCATTGTAGCCCTGGTATAAAGGGACTTTTGTGATCATTCTTGATTATTGGGAGTTAGGTTTTCAAACTTTTTCTGGTTGTGATTCTTCTGCCCAGTCTGAATTGTAGTGACCTTTTTTGGTATATTTTGACAAATAGAAAGAAAATTGCAGGTCTAAGCTATAGTTTGCAAGCATGGTTTCTTTGGATTGATTGTATACACTTGAGGATTCTTCATACTTAATACAGGTACATGATTCTTATCTCTCCTTTGTGTCAATGTAGATAAATTTTGAACTTTCTAGTTCATTGCATAACCATTTTATGTATATGCCTTCATTCTTGAGTTCTAATCCAAGATTAGATGAAACGATGCTCTAGATGGGACATAGATTTATCTTTTGTCTATGTAAAGATACTTTGTAAGTAGTAAAGGAGATTGTAAATGTGTTTATGGCTCTGAATCTCAGATATATTCTGGTGTGTGTGTAGTCTATCTAAGAAACCTTACCCAATGGATGAGGCACTGGCCTAGATAAGTATTTCTTTGTTGACATATCCTGATTGAGGTTGTTATGATTCAAACTTATAAGTTAAGAACCATCCTTTTAAGCTTTTAGTATTTGGTTGTATGTGGTTCTACCCATAGTAATGGAGAGTCAATGAATGTCTGGTTAACACTTAGTACTTTCTTACTATCCTATTATCTATTATTCAAACCTAGTTCTTGGTGTATGAAGTATATTTTATACTAGGTTAGGTGCACCCACCTTGGTTTTGTAGAGCTAGAAGTAGAAGAGGGCATATTAAGTCCCTATAGTTGTTCCAGTTGCCTTGCAGAGCTCCCACACTTGGAACTAACCATTCCTAATATCAGTCTCAAGGTACATTGGCAGCCTATTAGAGCATAAGCATCATTTTTGGACACCAACAGTACTAATTCACCCCCCTCCCCTCTCAGCACCTTAACTTTCCAATAGGAGGTTTCCTATTGGGAGACACAAGATGCAAGACAACTTCCATGAAGTGGGCATAAGGCAAAAAAATATTGTCTAGAGAGTGAAATCATTTCACTCTTTGGGAGACTTTACACCATGGATATTGAAAGACACATCTTAGACCCCCTGAGATACTTCTTAGGGACCAAGATGTACCTTTGATAGAAAAGACAGCTGGAAACATCATGGTTTGTAGCGCACATTCTGCAAAACATTACCTACATCTCATGCTACTCCCACCAAAACCTTTAAGTCTCCCAACCCCTAACCCATGGAAAAGGGAAAATTTAAAAACCTACAAACAAAACATGACCCATAAATACTACAAGAATCCATACACACTGCTTGAGAAATAATTCAAGCACACAAGAGTCAAGTGAAAATGAGCTAGGTTCCTCTTTGCTTCATCTTGTCACTCTAAACAATAATGTTTGTGCCTCTTAAGTCTAAGGTAATAGATCTAAGTCTCTAACTGTTAGTTCAAAACTTCAAAATTTTATTTAATTGAAATAAAATTGAAAATTTTATTAAATTAAATTATTGGAGACTGAGTCCAAAGGTTTTTTAATTTTTTTCCTAGACTAAAGCTAAAACCTTAATTACTATGAATTTTTTTTGTATATTCTAAAGGTTGTTGATGACCAAGATCCTTAAAGAAGGCAAGACTGATGTATATTTCCATTAAAATTTAGATCCTTATTTGCATTTCTTTTTAAGTCATTGTATTACTATAAGGTAGTTGAGTTTTATAAGGTCTTCATGTAACATATTTTAATTCAAAGAATCCAAGGCCTTTCCTTAGTTTCACAACCTGAAAATTCAAGTAGTACAAACATTTGTTAAAAATATTCATATTAATGATGTGCTCTACAAACCAAAACAACAATGGCCAACGATCTAAAACCCACATAAGGGATTACTTAATAGATTTTAATTTTTATGTGAAATCATTGAAAAAGCACACACACAAAAAAAACCTAAATTGTCTTTCTAATTTTCATTTATAGAGTTTATGTGAAAAAAATGGGAACTCAAACTACATACAGATGAGATGGAACCCTACATAAATACATATTTGTGAGAAGCTTGATACATTTGTCAAATGATTCTATTTTTTTTTATTTTTTTTGTGTAGAATGTTTGATGGGAGAAAACAAGGCTTTTAACCATTGTGGAAGTATTGCAATTTTGTTTCGAGGATGAATGGCATAGGTGGAATGGCCACAATTACATGAAATCTTTGTCAAATTTCATAGCAAGGTACTTACACAAGGGTGAGAGCTCATTTCCTTTGCATAGCTTGAAAACATGTCAATCGTTGTCCAAATGAGGTACAATGATATGATGTTGTGGGGATCAAGAAAGGGCTAATGGGAAAGTTTCTGATTTGAGCTCCCATGTTTCAAAGAAAGGGACAAATACTGCAACTCAAAATCAAAATAGAGTCAAATATAGATGTGTCTTTTAGAGATGTACAAATTGAATATTCAAACAAGAGACCACACATGGTAGCTCAAACCCCTTTGGAAGTCTATCATATGTGCAATGTTGAGAAGTAGTTGATTTAGTGACTGCATGCTTCCTTTATGCAAATGGAATACCATTTAATGTTGCTAGCTCATCTTTCCATGGAGAGATAGTCCAAGCTATCAATAATTGACCAGTTAGGTATAAATCACAAGGGTAAGAAAAACTTTACACTACTCTAACTGATAATGAGAAAATTGGATTAGAGAAACAAATTGCACCAATGAAAAGAGTATGGACTACCAGCATATGTATTATTCTAATGGATGTGTATAAAGATAGTAAAAATCATCCATTACTAAATATCATGGTAATATGCAACAAAGAACCTTATTTTTTGAGGACAATAAATTATTCAAGTAAAATAGAAAATGTAGAGTGACAACATTGAGGAGGTGGGGGCATCACATGTATTCCAAGTTGTTACTAATGTTGCGCTTGTTTGCAAAGAAATGGGTATGTTGGTGCAAAAGAACTATAAGCATTTACTTTGGACATCATATTGTGTGTGCACCCATTGAATAATGCACTCAAACATATTGGTAAGTTCCAATGGGTTTGAGATCTCATAGAAAAGAGAAGAAAAATATAGATGTTCATATCTAACCATCACCACGCACAAGCCATTTAGAAAAAAATTTCCCAAGGTGGAACTTTTAAAACCTTTTGACACATGGTTTGAATCTTATTCTTTTCTTCTTCACTACCTTTGTGAAATCAAACGAGATTTGTATTCCACAATAACTAGTGATGCATGGTATGGTCCTTGATGACCTTTTATGAGATGATTTTAAATTTTTTATGGAGTTTATTAGGCACATATCTAAGTTATTCAACTTTCCAAACTCAGAAAAGCCATGTTTGGAAGAAATTTATGAACAAATAGATTCCATGTGTGAAAGAGTAAATAAAATAACAGAAGCAAAAGATCTTTCTCTATTTAATTTGATAAAATAAAAGTTATATTGTAAATGGAGAAAAATTTACATGCCCCTTCATTGTGCTACCTATGTCTTGAATCCTAAAAGATATGATATACAAGAGACCAATATGAGATATATATAGTCATACAAAGGTAATGAAGGGAATTTAGACTGCAATAAAAAAGATTTATGGTCGAGGTGAGGATGCTTTAAATATGAGGATTCAAGGGAGTAAGTTTCATGTGAGCATGGTGATTTTTCTTTTTTATAAGCTCTATATGATATGCAAGAAAAGAAAGACCATATAGAGTTGTGGTCAAACTATGGACATGAAAACTTTGAATTGCAATTATTTGATATAAGATTTCTCTCACAAGTAGCTAGCTCTTCATCTTTTCAAAGAAATTGGAGTACTTATGGCATTATTCACTAACTAAAAAGGAACTAATTAGGGTCGAAGAAATTACATAACCTAGTGTATTTTCATAGCTCACTTCATCTTCTCTCTCATGTACAGTTTAGGTAGATGGAGGATCCTTCAAAAAAATGGGGCCAAATTTCACTTGATGGAAAGTTGAAACCATGTTGAATGAATTTGTTGAAGTAGATGGCCTTAATGATTTACCCCCAATTCTACTACCATCAAAGGAACTTGATTTTGAGAGTGATAATTATTTGGACAACATCATAGTTGAGGACCTTGATATGGATGAACAAAATGTAGCTCAGTGTAGATGATAGATTTTGTATTGTTGTATTTGTTTACATATTATCCTATCAAACTATCCATATTTTGAATTTCACCATGTAATTAGCTAATAGGCTTTTACATGGTAGGCACAACCCACCCCTAGTGTCTCACTCTCAACTCAACTTTTTTAATTTTTAATGAGAACAATCCAAAAAAAAAATCTCACATTTTTAAATTTTTTTTATAGTCTATCATCGAACAACTTTAGTTGGACTTCCATCATCAGTCACGCCAACATCAATACTATCTCAATAGTGAAACTACCTATAAAACCTACCCCAAAATTGTGGGATCAAACCCTAGCAATGGCAAAGATAACAAATTTGAATGATTTTGACATCCCAGGGTTTAATATCTTTGGTCTCTTTGTGTTAAGGTATAAGATTGTGTAGAAAGAGTAGAATATTATAGAGACAAGATTTAAAATCTAGAATGTGTGGAATGTTCTAGAGAGATTTGTTGGATCTTTTCCTTGCAAGACCAAACTTGAATCAATAAATGGGCTTGATTCTCAGGATAGGCACTCAAGTTTGACAAGAAAATAGTCCAATTGATGAGGATTGAAAGGAATCCTCCTTCTTCTTTGAGCTCCACATCACTCAGGTGGGTATTTCCTTATCTGCACACTCAAGACACCTCATGAAAAATAATAGGCCCATAGATAGATTATTGTGGAATAGTCTTCAAACCCCTTTAGGTATCCTGTACCCCAATGAAAGCAATTCTTATGCAATAGCCCTATTTGCATAGAATGAGTCTAAAAACCAAAAACCTAATCTAACAACATGAAAGGGAAAGGGTGGAACTGAATGTAAATGATTTTAAATGGGTTGAAGGGACCCCTGAGATACCCTAAGTCTCTCATAGACCAGTGCCTTATCCAATGGGCCACAGAGTCAAATACCCTATTGCAAGAGAAAGCTATGAAACAAGAAAACAATATACCCAATGTGTTGATGCCTAACATCAATCACACACCATGACCAAACCTCAACTTAACACCCACATGTGCATTCAAGCATGTTACTATCCATTCAAAGGATTTTAACCCTCCTCTTAGTAGAGACCTATAAACAAATAATACATTAACCAACATCCACTGGAAGACAAGCATGA
Organism: Chamaecyparis obtusa; assembly: GCA_027943335.1. Taxonomy (NCBI): domain Eukaryota; kingdom Viridiplantae; phylum Streptophyta; class Pinopsida; order Cupressales; family Cupressaceae; genus Chamaecyparis; species Chamaecyparis obtusa. The sequence goes on from BSBK01006712.1 coordinate 62,384, forward strand.
CATATCTTTGACACCTCAACTCATACATACATGAATACTAATCCTGAACTAGTTATCTCTACGAAGACAACTCCACTTGCAAACACATAGGCAATCCAAATAGAAAAATCAAACACCCTTGATGTATGATTAATGAATTCAGAATTCAAATGGAGATAGCTTGGTAATAGTAAGAATATATTAAATCCTCATACATAAGACAAATCTATTACAATATGCACTATATTCTCTGAAAACTAGAGAGGAAAGAGGGAACTCTATACGCAAAGAAAAGGAAAATATCTATAGGAAAAGGACTCTTCAATATGGAACCAAATCTAATAAGGAAACTAGAACCTTTTCAAAATCAAACAACCTACAATATATACCACTAGCTACCTTGGGAATCTTAAAGAGAATGCAATAAGCTTAGGGTAGCTAGGGTTAGGGTTTCAACAACCAAACCCATCACACTTACATCAAAAATTAATTTGTAGGGGAAGAACAAAAAGCCACCCGAAGAAGGAAATCTCAGACAAATCTGCAATCATGAAAAATCATGATGCCAGTACAAAGCACCAAGGAAGCCATGAAAATCAATCTAATCAGCCACCTGTGAATGCTCCTCGAGCACAAAACCATCTCCACTAGGTACAAAACATCACTGCAATCAACTACCAGCCCTTTGGATCACTTTGCCACTATTGACAAAAACACATTCACCCACTTCCAGCCATGTCTGCAATTAATTTTGGTCCTTCCTGTCGCTAGAACCCCTCTACAAATTGAAATTTGAATTATAATGGTCACTTTATGGCACCTACAACAAATCAACGATAACAATTCAAACTAAGACCAACTTTAAGTTGTGACTATTTGATCCTTCCTATTCACGGGTTTTACATCCCAGCTACATTTAGTGACTTCATGACCTTCCTTCATTGAAACACCAGACAATTTGGAGTATTGCCAAATCATTCTGCAAACCAGTGAACACCTTGAACTTTATCAACACAGCTAACTTATTTATCAGGACCGCCAAACTACTCATACCTATAAGTAGGCCCACTCTATGCCACATGTCACCACCCAATTCGTTGAAACCATCCAGTCACACTGACACAAGACCCACCCGCCTAAGCTTTCAAATTGAACGGTGGGCATAAGATCTCATGGCTCTGACACATTCCATGAGAACTTATGCCAACTGTAGATCTTGTCCTCATCACAAGCTTTCTGACAGTGGCCCCACTCTTTAGTATCATCCTCATCAACTAATAAGAATTGAACAACTCTGCACTACCTAGCAAATGGTCCCACTACATCATCATCCTTTCCTCCAATGAAAATCATTCACGTTAGCTCCATCTGGCAGGGGACATACCCTTATTTGTTGCCTCTAAAAAAGGTAAAATTGATGGTCAAAATAAGATCTCAAGCCTCTAACACATCTCATGAGAACTTACGCCAATCGTTGATCAACTATAGATGTCAGGACTCTCTGACAAGCCTGAAACTCAGGTCCCACTAACAACATATATAGTCAGTCACTCGTGGACCAATAAAAATTAAATAATTTAGATATACTTGGCAAATGGTCCCACTGACATAACCAATGAGAAGGTGCCAATTATGCACACCTGTCAGCAGACCCACAAAAGAACACATCTTGCCTAGAAGATCAAATGGATGGCATATGATCTTATGTGTCTGATAGATTCTATCAGATCATACACCTGCCATGGATTTTGAATCTTTGCCAACGTCACCATAATCATGACCCCACCCTGCCGTGTAGGATACTTTATCGAATGAGAGACCACCACATCACAAAATCCAGTAGACGGACAAACCACTTTTTCTTTGTTCTGACAACCCTGCCACTTCATTAATTCTTTCAACCAATAGGGAAGCACCAAATGTGCTTTATGTGGTGGTGGACCCACTAGAAAGAAAAGGCTATGTCACCAATGAAATTGACGGTCATCTCATGTTCGCAAGCCTTTGACACATCTCATGAGAAGATAGGCCCACTGTCCAATGGAGCTAGTGTCAGAAGGCTAGGCCCAGGAAGATACAAAGCCAAAACATAGGAAAAATTAAAGGCTTTGACTGAGGAAAAATAAAAAACTTTAGGGCACTGGGAACTTAGGAAAGATTAAAGGCCATCAAGGTAGAAAATTTAGGAAAAATGAAAGGGACCCCGCCCGACATGGAAAAACCTAACCGCAATCAACATAAAAGTGGTCTTTTAATTAACACATGCATATTAGGATTTAAGTGGCCCAAGAAGGTAATGAGGAAATATAACAGGGCCAGGGTAAAACTAAGGGTTTTTCATACAACAGCTAAATTTTCAAATTTCTGCAAGGGTTTCAAGGCCAGAAACATAGAAATGAATGCAGAGGCTAGAGGAAAATAGATGAGACCATGAAATTTTTTGCAGGTGCAGACCATTTTCCTAAGAATTTAGCTATGACATGAAAATGGGCTAACAGTGGCTCTAGTTGGGGATGCATGGCTCTTGCAGGCATGGCAAGAATTCAGATTTCTAGGAGAAGCAGACCACCCCAAAATAGAATACAGGGACCTCAAAAACTGACAACCAAACTAGGGAAACAAAAACACACAACAAGAAAGGGAAATATTTATAGGATTTACAGAAATACAACTTTACATGATGGCCCTAGGCCACCAAAATGAAATCAGTGACCCTCCTGAATCAAAAACTTGATTTTCATCTACATATGTGACCAAACATCTGCAAATATCCTGATCATCCTGCTGCCAACATATGTGATAATTCATGGGTTGAAAAATGAAACTATACTGATCACTACCCATTCTTTTCTAGTCATGACCACTACATTCATACTCCAAGAAGTATGGGTCATCATTTAATTCTTCCTGATGACTGGAAACAAAAAACTGATCTAGTAATGCATCAGGAAATAAAACACACTAATTATCATGCATTACCATAAAAATACCTGGCTGAGAAAGACTTGAATCCTCTGATTTACCTTCATGCATTGCTTCAGCCACTAAGCAACCTGGTTCATCAATGACATCTTCATGAACTGGATCATGAACCAAGTGAAGGTTTATTTCAAAAAATTTATGATAGGGGAACAACTGATCTGCATCATCATTTCTATCAAAATAATTTATATCCTAATCATTGAATGCAAAGTCTTCAACACTGTCACCATCAATATCATATTTAGCAAAAAAAGGGAAAGGATTTGAACAAGAAATTTGTTCATCACTATAATCTTGATGACAGGAAAAGACATTGTCATGTCCTTCTACTTCTCTTTCTGTAGAGTCACTACATGAGGGGAACTATATCATACATGGGTCATCATGGTCACTTTGAACACTGGCCTCATTATCAGTGTCAAAGTGTATATCATAGGGGAGATGCAAATCAAAGTCCATAATAGGTGCATACCTCTGGAATTCATCAGCCAAGAGTGCTGATATCATTTTACTGCTCAATGGACTTTGGGCCTGATTATCCTCTTCCTCAGCTTCATCCTTGTTACAAGCATCATTCTTGTCCAAGATAAGAAAGGAGACTTCTAGCCTTAGATCATCTTGTGTAAAGAAATCTATGCAGGAATCATCATCTGCATCATATCCAACATTTTCCTCTTCACACAAAACATCATCACACCGGGACAAGAAAACTAAAATCTGACATTGAAAAGAAGGAAAATCTACAGACAAAAAGGAAACATTGCCATCCTCAGATTCAACTTCAGCATTCTCATATGCACTGACCTCAGAATTAGCTTCATATTCAAAACTCTCTGCATAATGAGAATCAACATCAGAAACACTGGCCTCCTCATGAACATCATCAGGAACCACTAGTCTTAGAAATCTTAAGTCCCTCTCCAACTACCAGTTCACCATTTTCATTCTTGCTACTTCCTTCTTGAGAGCAGAAACTTTATCAAAATACTCAACAAACTTAGCTCTCAACACATCCCAAGAAGGGATTGAACATGAAGGCAAGGAGAAGAACCATTTCCTTGCACTATCAGAAAATGTCTACACAAAAAGCTTCATAGCAACATCTTCATGTTCAACCTCCATATCTCCAAACAAACCCATGACAATAAAAACATGTTGACTTGCTGAAATAGATTCATCCACCATGAATTTAGGCAAGCACCTTCCATCCTCAGGAGAGAACTCATGTGGGGCACCTTCAATGCCATCCAAACAAAAGGGCTTGTATTCCTCCATGAGGAACTACCCACTACAACTCATCCCTCTATAGCAGTGCTTAACACTTGATAGGGATACATTTTAAGCAAAAGAAATACCTAGAAATTTTGCAGTAGAAACCTTGTTGATTGGAAGTAGGGTGGATCTAGAGCTCATCAAGTAGCTCCATTAGGTTCTTTTCTTTATAGAGTCACCACCTCTTTGAAGAGAAATTTTTTTGTACTTGCTCTTTGTTTCTTCTTCCAATCAATAGAAAACTTCACTAGGATTTGCACACTGTTTATCAGGGACTGCACTGACCAAACAAAGACTTCAGAGTCACCACTCAACATGTAGTGAGAAGATTTTACAAGTGTATTTTTTCTATCTGACTCTATTCTTTCAACCAAGACTCTGGGATGATCTAGCCAAGCAAGGCAACTTGTTGTCTTTTACTTCCCCAGTAGAATTGCTATTTTGTTGGTGACTCAGATGGGTAAATCAATCTGGTCAATAAGATAATGCAAAATTTTGAAACAACTAGAGATTCTAATAGATGTAGTTCTTCATTGTTGTTCTCCCTAGTGGAGTCACCATTTTGTTGGATCTTTTCGTTGCAGGACCAAACTTGAATCAATAAATGGGCTTGATTCTCAACATAGGCACTCAAGTTTGACAAGAAAATAGACTAATTGATGAGGATTGAAAGGAATCATCCTTCTTCTTTGAGGTCCACATCACTCAGGTGTGTATTGCCTTATCTTCACACTCAAGACACCTCATGACAAATAATAGGCCCGCAGATAGATTATTGTGGAATAGTCTTCAAACCCCTTTAGGTATCCTGTACCCCAATGAAAGAAATTCTTATGCAATATCCCTATTTGCATAGAATGAGTTTGAAAATTAGAAACCTAATCTAACAGCATGAAAGGGAAAGGGTGGAACTAAATGTAAATGATTTTAAATGGGCTAAAGGGACCCCTGAGATACCCTAAGTCTCTCATAGACTAGTTCCTTATCCAATGGGCCACAAAGTCAAATACCCTATTGCAAGAGAAAGCTATGAAATAAGAAAACAATATACCCAATGTGTTGATTCCTAACATTAATCACACACCATTACCAAACCTCAACTTAACACCCACCTGTGCATTCAAGCATGTTACTATCCATTCAAAGGATTTTAACCCTCCTCTTAGTAGAGACCTATAAACAAATAATACATTAACCAACATCCACTGGAAGACAAGCATGACATATCTTTGAAACCTCAGCTCATACATACATGAATACTAACCCTGAACCAGTTATCTCTACCAAGACAACTCCACTTGTGAACACATAGGCAATGCAAATAGAAAAATCAAACACCCTTGATGTATGATTAATGATTTCAGAATTCAAATAGAGATAGCTTGGTAACAGTAAGAATATATTAAATCCTCATACATAAGACAAATCTATTACAATATGCACTGTATTCTCTGAAAACCAGAGAGGAAAGCGGGAACTCTATATGCAGAGAAAAGGAAAATATCTATAGGAAAAGGACTCTTCAATATGGAGCCAAATCCAGTAAGGAAATTGGAACCTTTTCAAAATCAAACAACCTGCGATCTATACCACTAGCTACCTTGGGAATCGCAAAGAGAATGCAATAAGCTTAGGGCAGCTAGGGTTATGGTTTCAACAACCAAACCCATCACACTTACATCAAAAATTAATTTGCAGGGGAAGAACAAAAAGCCACCCAGAGAAGGAAATCTCAGACAAATCTGCAATCATGAAAAATCATGATGCCAGTAGAAAGCACTAGGGAAGCCATGAAAATCAATCTAATCAGCCACTTACAAATGCTCCTTGAGCACAAAACCATCCCCACCAAGTACAAAACATCACTGCAATCAACTACTAGCCCTTTGGATCACTCTGCCACTGTTGAAAAAAACACATTCACCCACTTCCAACTACATCTGCAATTAATTTTGGTCCTTCCTGTCGCTGGAAACCCTCTGCAAATTCAAATTTGAATTATAACGGTCACTTTATGGCACCTACAACAAATCAGCAATCACAATTCAAACTGAGACCAACTTTAAGTCATGACCGTTCGATCCTTCCTATTAACGGTTTTCAACTACATTTAGCGACTTTGTGACCTTCCTTCGTTGAATCACCCGACAATTTGGAGTATCGCCAAATCATTTCATGAACCAGCGAACACCTTGAACTTTATCAGCACCGCTAACTTATTTATCAGGACTGCCAAACTTCTCATACCTACAAGTGGGCCCACTCTATGCCACATGTCACCACCCAATTCACTGAAACCATCCAGTCACACTAACACAGGACCCACCTGCCTAAGCTTTCAAATCGGAGGGCAGGCGTAAGATCTCATGGCTCTGACACATTCTATGAGAACTTATGCCAACCATAGATCTTGTCCTCATCATAAGCTTTCTGATAGCGGCCCCACTCTGCAGTATCATCCTTGTCAACCAATAAGAATTGAACATCTTTGCACTACCTGGCAAATGGTCCCACTGCATCATCATCCTTTCCTCTAATGAAAATTGTTCATGTTAGCTCCATCTGGCAGGGGACCCACCCTTATTTGTCACCTCTAAAAAATTTAAAATCGACGATCGGCGTAAGATCACAAGCCTCTGACACATCTCATGAGGACTTACGCCAACCGTTGATCAACTATGGATGTCAAGACCCTCTAACAAGCCTGAAACTCAGGTCCCACTGACAACATATACAGTCACTCACCTGTGGACCAATAGAAATTAAACAATTTAGATATACCTGAAAAATGGTCCCACTGACATAACCAATGAGAAGGGGCCAATTATACACACCTATTAGCAGACCCATAAAAGAACACATCTCACTTGGAAGATCAGATGGACGGTGTATGATCTTATGGGTCTAACAGATTCTATCAGATCATACGCCCACCGTGGATTTTGAATCTTCGCCAACGTCACCATAACCATGACCCCACCCCACCGTGTAGGATACTTTATCGAATGAGAGACTGCCACATCACAAAATCTAGCAAACAAAAAAACCACTTTTTCTTCATTCTGACAACTCTGCCACTTCATTAATTCTTTTGGCCAATAGGGAAGTGCCAAATGTGCTTTATGTAGCGGTGGACCCGCTGGAAAGAAAAGGCAACATCACCAATGAAATCAATGACCATCTCATGTTCGCAAGCCTCTGACACATCTCATGAGAAAATACACCCACCGTCAGATGGAGCTGGTGTCAGAATGCTAGGCCTAGGAAGATACAAAGCTAAAACATAGGAAAAATTAAAGGCTTTGACTTAGGAAAAATAAAAAACTTCAGGGCACTAGGAACTTAGGAAAGATTAAAGGCCATCAAGGTAGAAAATTTAGGAAAAATGAAAGGGACCCCCGCCTGACATGGAAAAACCTCACCGCAATCAACATAAAAGTGGTCTTTTAATTAACACATGCGTATTAGGATTTAAGTGGCCCAAGAAGGTAATGAGGAAATATAACAGGGCCAAGGTAAAAATAAGGGTTTTTCATACAATGGCTAAATTTTCAAATTTTTGCAAGGGTTTCAAGGCTAGAAACATAGAAATGAATCCAGAGGCCAGAGGAAAATAGATGAGACCATGAAATGTTTTGCAGGTGCAGACCATTTTCCTAAGAATTTAGCTATGACATGAAAATGGGCTAACAAGATTTCCAAAAAAGAGAAACAACTAGAAGTTGTCTAAGAACAAGAATTTTCTAGCTTTAGAATTCTCTAGAGTTCTAGAAGTTTCTAATGTCGGCTATAAATATGAGGTTGCTCATTGTAAATAGGTTGAAAGGGAAATGAAATGTAATATCATGTGATTGTATGTTGATGGATTGGATATAATAAAAGATAGATCTCTTTATTATTGAGTACTATGTTTGCCTTGTTCATAGTTGTTGTTTTAGTTTATCATTATATTTTGGGCCTATTTTTTACATGGTATCGAAGCCAAGTTGGTTTAGAGATTCTAACAAGGGTGGAGTATTATTGGATTGATATCTAAAGGCTATTCTTTTCTTGCTAACATGGGCTCTTAAAATTAAGTTTTTCCTATCTTTGATGGAAGTGGTTTTGCAGATTGGAAGATTGTAGTAAAAAAAGCTTTAAGAGAAAAGTCTTTGTGGAGGATAGTGAACAAAGAAAAGAACCTCATTCTGCAAAAGAAAAGGAGTCATGGAAAGGCAAGTTGGATCAAGCTAGAGGTATCATTAGTAAAGCCTTGAGTCCCAATATTAATAGAAGATTTGATGATATTGATGATCCTACTGATTTTGAAAAAATGACTGATTACTTCAATGAAGTTACATATTTAAATTCTGAGCTAAAAAAAGTAGGTCTTGAATATGCAAAAAAGGATTTTCATTTGATTGCAATGGTTGAAAGTAAGCTTCCCCAACCATACAAAGTTTTTAAAGAATCAAGTAAAAGAATCATTCAATTGAATCCCAATGCTCCCCAACAAACCTTTGATCAATTTTGTAAGTCAGTTTTAGATTGAGAAGTTCAACTTGTTAAAGAATTACATTAAGAAGAATCGCGCATATGTAACTAAGGGAAAATCATTTTATAGAAATGTGGATGGAAAGAAGAATTGGAAAGGCAATAATAAATTTTGAAATAATGATAGTTCTAACATATTTTCTAGAAATAATGGTGCAGAAAAGCAAGTGGGAAGAAAACCCATTATTTTTTGGTATTGTGGCGGTGAGAATCATATGCAGAAATTTTGTTTAAGAAGAGGGACAATGAAAGGAAATAATACAAGCCCGAGGAAGAAAGGTTTAAGGATAGAAAGGAAAATAGACATAGCTTCATAGCCATCTCCCTCAAAAGGAAAGAATAACCAAATATGGAGGTAAGTCCTAGACCCAAAATTGAATATAGTATTAAGGGGGGATACTTTGCTTCAGAGACTAATAAAGAATAGATTTTAGATTCAAGAGCATCTTTTTCACATGACTGGAGATAGATCTTTATTTATTGATTTTTATGAGGGGAAGAATGTATATCAAGAAATTACTATTGGAAATAAGATGAAACTTCTAGTATTAGGTACAAGGACTATTAATGTGACAAATGGATCTTTAAAAAATGTTTTATTGGTTGAAGGATTAGGGGTGAATCTTATTTTAGTATTTAAAATTGCTCAAGCTAGATATGAGGTTGTTGTCTCTACTAATCAAGTTATTGTTAGAGATAGAAAAGAGACCAGAAATGTAATTGCTATTGGTAAAGTTGATCATAAAGATGGTCTCTTCAAATTTGTTGGTTTTGTTGATGATACATACATAAAAGCTCATGATTTTATTGTTCAAACTGATTACATGTCAAAAAATTGGCATGCTAGACTTGGACATAAATTATAGAAAGTTACAAAATATGGTTAGAAAGGATATGCTTAGAGGGCTAACAACAATTTCAGCTTCTGAAGGAGTGTGTGAAGTATGTGTGCAAGGTAAACACCATCGAGATCCTTTTGAATCAAGAAAAGCTTAGAGAGATAATAATCTACTGTAACTCGTTCATAGTGATTTATGTGAACTAGGTTATCCATCACTTTCAGGAGCTAGGTACCTTCTCACTTTTATTCATGATTATAGTAGGTGAGTATGGGTTTAATTTCTTGAAAGGAAAAATGAAGTGTTTAAATTTTTTCAAAAATTTAAGGCATTAGTTGAAAACCAAAGGGGAAAAAGAATTAAAAGCTTAAGGATGGATAATGGGGGTGAATATTGCAATAAATCAGTTGAATCATTTTGTAAAAAATATGGTATTAAGATGAAAAAGATGACACCTTATACCCCTAAACAGAATGGAGTTGTTGAAAGAATGAATAGAAATCTCTTAGAAATGGCTTGTTGTATGTTGCATTCCAAAAGTTTTCATAATAAATTTTGGAGTTTGGTTGTTCCTTGTGCTGCACATATTGTGAATAGAATCCATGCCTAAGCTCTCACAAATATTACCCCTGAAGAAGCATGGAAGCATATAAAACCTCAAATTGGATATTTTAAATCATTTGGGTGTGTTTCTTGGGCACACATTCCTAATGAAACAAGACAAAAGTTAGAACCAAAGAGTAATAAGTGTTTATTCATGGGTTATAGAGAAGAATCAAAACCTTGTAGGTTATATGATTTGGTAATAAAGAAAATATTTGTAAGTGGAGATGTAAAGTCTGATGAATGCTCGCAACTTCCAAGTGCTCCTAATATCAATGAGGAAAAGGTGTGCACTAATGAAACATCTAATGCTTATAACCAACCTTTTTTGTAGGAAGTAAAGATGAAGAAGATAATATTTTAGCTAGACAAAAGATAAGGAGTGTTGGAGAAATCTATAGGCAAGGACCTAAACACCAAGAAAGGAATGGTAGTTCTCTCATGGCCAAAGTATTACAGACAAATGATCCAGTCTCATATGAGGAAGCTAGAGATAAGAAAGAATGGGAGCAAGCTATGCAAAAGAAATATGATGCATTGCTGAAGAACAATATTTGGAACTCGTGCCTCATACCAAAGGTAAGAATGCTATTGGTTACAAATGGGTTTACAAAACCAAATTTAAATCAGATGGTGCTATTGAAAAATTCAAGGCTAGATTAGTTTCCAAATGGTATAATCAAAAAGAGGGTGTTGATTATGAAGAAATATTCACACCAGTTATTAAATTAAATACAATTAGAATTATTTTGTCCTTGGTTGCAAGTCTTGGGTGGTACATTCATCAAATGGATGTTAAAAAAAATTTCTTGAATGGAGACTTATATGGGGAAATATATATGGATCAACCACTAGGTTTTATAGATCAAAATAATCCTAACCTTGTTTGTAGATTAAAGAAGTCTATTTATGGTCCAAAACAAGTACTACGAGCATGGAATGAGAAAATTGATAGTTACTTTCAACTTCATGAGTTCAAAAGGTGTAAATCAGATCCTAACCTCCATGATGGGTTATTCATCTCACAAACACAATATACTTTAGATCTTCTAGAAAACTTTAACATGATCGACTGCAAGCCAGTAACTACTCCCTTTCAACAGGGAGTCAAGCTTACTAAATAATGTACTTCCAAACAAATAGATGGCACATTGTATAGACAACTTGTTGGTAGCTTGGTTTATTTGACTCATTCTAGACTTGATATTTATTTTACACTCAATCTTGTATCATGATTTATGCAGGCACCTAAAGAAAGCCATAGGTTGGCTGCTACAATAATTTTGAGATACATTCAAGGAACACTTCACTTTGGCATCCACTACAACTACAAGACTTCAATTTCTTTGGTTGGATATACAGATTCAAATTGGGGAGGTGATATTGATGATAGGAAATCTACCAATGATTACATTTTTCAGCTTGGATTGGGACCGATTACATGGAGAAGCAAAAAATAAGCAATCACATCACAATCTTCATGTGAAGTAGAATATAGAGCAGCAAAAGAAGCGGGCAAAGAAGTAGTTTGGATTCAAAATATGTTATTCGAGCTTGGTCTTCCTCAAATTTCAACTACTACTTTATATTATTAAAATCAAAGCACCATCCAAGTTGTCAAAAATCCAGTTTTTCATGCTAAAACAAAGCATATTGAGCTTGATGTTCACTACCTTCAAATCTAGTTCAAACAAATACTATCAATTTACAATTTTTTCCAAGTGAAGAACAAACGGCTGATATATTTACTAAGAGCATGACTGAAGCCAAATTTTTGAAATTAAGAAGAATGCTTGGAATGCTATAGATGAACATTAAGGGGGAGATAGTGTTATAATGTTCCCCTCTCCTTTGTATCTTCTTTATAAAAAGTGTTTTAATACTCCCCTATCCTTTGTATAATTCTAGCTAATCTTAAGGGGGGATGTTAAGTTGTAAGATTGTCTAGAAAGGGTAGAATATTCTAGAGATAAGATTGTCTAGACTCTAAAATGTTTGGAATGTTATAGAGAGATTTCTAGAAAAGAGAAACAAATATAAGTTGTCTAGATGTTGTCCAAGAACAAGAATGTTCTAGCTTTAGAATTCTCTAGAGTTCTAGAAGTTTCTAAGGTAAACTATAAATATGAGGCTACTCATTGTAAGTAGATAGAAAGGGTGATGCAATGTAATATGATTTGATTGTATCTTGTTCAATTGGATATAATAAAAGATAGATATCTTCATTATTAAGTACTCTTGTTGCCTCGTTCATAGTTGTTATTTTAATTTATCATTATATTTTTCACCTATTTTTTACACTTTGAAGAGATTGCAAAGCAAGAGGGTTTAATCTCTCTGGTTTCACTTCTCCGTTGTGAACCTCTAACATAATTTCCAAGTTAGAGGAGATTGCCAAGCTAGAGATTCATTTATGAACCATCTCTATGGCTTAGTTGAGGAAGATATTGGGCTTGTAGGTAAGAAATTAGCAATTTTTTTAGGGTTGTCTCATATTTGTTTGTGAGATGCATTAGGGTTTTTTTGGGATGAAGAATGAACATTTTGGTCAATTCTCACAAATATAAGTCATTATTTTTGGGGACAAAGGCTAAAACTTATGGGTTTCACTAGAAGAGTTGATTCATTGTCCATCTAAGGAAGTATCCTTTTCTCATTTTCATTTCCTCTTGAATGACTTTGAACCCATGTATTCATAATATTTAATGACCAATTGGGTTAGAGCTCCCAGGGTGGAAAACCTGGGTATTCACTAGACCTGGAAACATTGGAGAAAAACTAGTCTAGGGATGGTTTTAGGGCTTTCTAGGACCTAGAATCATTGGGACGCATTTCATCAATTTCATGGCGTAACATGGGGGTAGATTTGGTTTTTTTGTAGACCCATTAATAATTGTATATGTGTATGTTTAGAAATAAATAGTCTGAGTATAGTGATATATGTTTTGTGCAAGAAAGTGTACTAAACCAGCTTATGTAGGAGTATGCAAGGATGGATTTGGGTCCACCCAAGAAATGGCTTGTCTAAATCTCATCTAGGTAGTCACTAGCATGAAATTTCAAGTTAATCATTACCCTAATTGGTATGTTTTGTAGGTCTTTACAGCCATATATGCATTTTCCATCATGCCTTATTTTTCACAAGTGTATGAAAGGGCCAGCATAAAAGATTAATATAAATGCTTAATGGTGTTTTATTTACAAGGGTAATGTTGTCAAAATTGATACTTGGAAAGTTTTAGCTGGGAAGAAAGAAATGAGGCATGACTAGTTTGTTCATGACACTAAAAATTGCATCTTAGATGCACGAACTACCAGGTATAGTGTGTTAGGAATAACAGTCCACAATACACCTGAGAGGGGGGTGAATCAGTTGTATGATAGATTATTAGACTTTAAACTTTGAATAGAAGCAATATCAAATCCAATGAACACAATGAATGCCAACATAATAACACAATATTTTATTGTTGAGGAAACCCTGTTAAAGGTAAAACCTCGATGAGAATTAACACCCACTAATGATGTACTGAGAGTATAGTATCCTTGTTAGAAGATCTAGACCTATTAGGAACTTATTAAAACATTACAATACACAGTCCTTGTTAGAGGACAGACCCTATTGGGAGTCAAGAAAAGAATGGTAGGCTAACTACCCAAAGAAGGTTATGTCCACCTCCAAAACTCACTGTTCACAACACAAGTGTATATGAAGAAATACACAATCTTTTGAATTATCTGATAGCAACTATCTTTGCTTGATCAGTTCCAATGAAGTATACAATTATCCTTTCCTCTTACATCCAACAGACTCAAGCTCGTAGCTTCCACAATCCTCTTTCACATCACATACAATCTCTCCATATATATTTTCAAAATAAAAGACCTTACATATATACCCTATTACAAATTAAATAATTAGGTCTACCAATTAGGCTTTCCTATTACCAACAATTACATAACTCATTGCTAAGATACACATGGTATCTAAAACAAGTATATAACAATTGCATTACAACAATTAAGGACCGACATCCTTAATTCATGTTTTCCATCCATAATACATGCTACATTTCTGAAGTCGGCTCCCAAATAGGACATCTCCAGAACACATGCCACAGCTGACATCATTCAGCTTTCCATACCTTACGCTAACCATTGAACATTCTTCAGTACCCTTTTTGTCATCCCTTAAGCTTGCATACACTAAATCCTCATCGTCTGCAAGATATCCCCAAAACTTAGAGACTAACTCTGTCAACTTCCACTGTCACTGTCCAGTAACTAGTCTTCACCAAATCTTTTATAACTCACCCAATATGAAATATCACATCATGCAATCTTAGATATAAGATTCCAACATCTTCCTATAGACACAACTAACTTCTCACATTCTGAAACATCCATACAGTATTTGTACACTGTAATAACCAGCTTGTTCTCTTCATAGAAACATATGTTGACATCAGTGACAAAACATGAATGACAACAACAGCAATTCCAACATCACTCAATGTAGTGATTAAACATATTAAATGTATCAACAACATCCCCAATGCATTAGCAATATCCAACAATCTCCCCCTTTGGCATTGATGGAAACATATGGGAAAATCCATCAACCCAAAAGTATTCTCTTAGTACCTTTACTAAATAGACTCTTTCCCTAGTACATAGTCTCTTCCTTGTAGGATTTTCACATAGTCTCTTTCCCCCTTTGACAATAATGGAAAAGGTGCCATAATTCATCAATTGTCTTCCACAATTGTCGATCACTCCCCTTACGAAGTAGATCCCTACACACTAGTACAATTGAGGTCAAATTTCAATGGCCATTTGTCAGATTTTCAATGGTGTTTTGTTGAAACTTTGAAACATCTGTCCGTCGACATTTTTGCATTATAAATGCTGATGGAAGTGATAACTGTCAATATTCTGATATCACTACCCATCAAAATTGACCACATAAATAAGAATTTTACTATGGGACCAATCTATCAAAAAATGATTTTTATGATGTTTGGACAGTCGAAAAGGCAATAGATATTCAGTAGGTGTCTGATAGGAGTACATGTTAGAGGTATAGTAGTCCTGTTGCACCAATCTATCAGATTAGGGTCCTATTCAATGGTTAGCTATCAAATATCTAGCAATATGTAATCAAGTTTCGACATGAGAATCCATCAGATGAATAGCTTTTCTATCGGAAAAGGAATACTACATGTTGAAAAAGCGATGGATTAGCATAGTCAAAATAACAAAGCTCAAGAGACCATCATAGTTGGTCTTCGCCTTTGGTCCATATACTGACAAAACATTTTACATTTTGTTAGCTCATCAAATGAGGGGATTTGAGAGAATTTAATAGAATATTTTCATGATAACGTATATTATTTAAGTTGACTTTGCATGAATTTATCAACTTCGCACACTTGTATACTACGAGCACAGTGATAAAGGTGCATGTTCTCCCATGGCCTACATTACTCAAGCCACTGGAGGGGATGATTCTTTATGGTTGTGCTTGATGTATATAAGTGCGCGAGGTAGATAAATTTGTTCACTGTTAAACTAAAATAATATACGTTATACATGAAAATACCATCCATTAAATTCTTTTGAATCACTGCATTTGATGAGCTAATGAAATATAAAATGTTTTTTCAGTATATGGACCAAGGACAAAGACCAACTATGATGGTCTCTTGAGCTCTGCTATCTTTAGTCCTAGCTACTGGGTAAGGGCTGGAAGACTTATACCTGTCAATCATTGAGAATAATCATTGCCTTGCCTTTATGTACACTGCACAGTATCCAATATAAGAGAAGGCAAAAAATATGAATGGATAAAAGAAATGAAAGATACAATAAAATTAACTTATTTTTTACCTTCTCATAATTGACCCTAGTCTCACAAAAGTAATTTTATATGATCACTAGCACATTTTGTGCATGGATGAGAAATAGTATCCAAAGTTTCTAGATTCTGAGAAGAGGTATGAGTGGAGACCAAAAAAGGGATATTTGTGAAGGTTTTATAAACATAGTACTGAATCATCATCTCTGCACTGGGACTCAATCTGGAAACCCTCTCTAGGAAATCTCCACATTTAGCAAATCTCCACAAAAATCCCTTCTGGCCTCCACTGCATATACATCTTCTTAGTATCTAAAAACTCTCCATCATTGATTCTCATCATTTTTCACCATCTCTGTGGACTGAGACCTTAAATTATTGAGCTTCTCTTTGTTTCAAGAATAGTTTAACATTCTCTACTTAACAAGGCCAACCACATGAAGGTGGAAGCTCATCTGGCCCCTCCTAGGAGCCTCTTATGACCCTTTATGACATTTTAAGACCTCTAAGATGTGTATTCTTAGGGATCATAAAGGGTCATAAAGGGTCATAAGGGGTCCTTGGACACAACAGTTGAGAAACATAATTGTAGGCATCATGGTCACAATTTTTTGGAGACAACATAATTAAGTTGTATTCCCAGACGATGGAGAGAAACTCCTGCACCTCTAATTCCAAGTTGAATACATCTGTTGCTCATGAATACAAGGTCCTCCAACATATGTATTCCACTTGGAATTGGAGGTGCAGAAGTTTCTCTCCATTACTTGGGTATACAACTCAATTACACTGTCTCCTAAAAATTATGACCATGATGCGCCCTACAATTATGTTTCTCAGCTATTGTGAAATCTACATTTATGTTTCTTAGCTATCATGTTTATGTGCATGTTTTTATGTGTTTGGGAACACATCTTTCTAGCCTAGGCCTGGATCCTTTGGAAATTAGCTTCATAATAATGTAGATGACAGATGAACAATTAGCTTCCCAAGCAAAATCCCATAAATGAACTATGTGTACCCCAATTCATGTGCCCTCTGTGCGTACCCAAATGATATATTTGAAACAAGGGTAAGGCTAAATATACCCTTGTTTTTTCAAATATGTCATTTAGGTACATGTAGAAGGCACACGAATTGGGGTACACAGTTCATTTACAAGATTTTTCTTGGGAAGCTAATTGCTCAGATCTCATCTGCTTCATTTATTATCAAGCTAATTGTCGAAGGATCCAAGTCTAGGATAGAAAGATGTCTTCCCATTTTGTTTAAGCCATATTCCCTATTCTTGTCAAACTTCCTTAGTATGGTAGGCATTCTCTCTATAGTACTCTTCTTCAATTTGTGTTCGACGATAAGCATCTTCTTCTTCTTCCTAATTGTAGCCACAGCTTCCTTTTCATTAGGATTCAACTTCACTTCCCCCATCTCATCATCCTCATCACCCTTAGGTGCCATCCTAAGCCCTTCTTCCCTCTCCAGTTCTTCAAGCCTTTGCAAGATATCTGGATCAATAAAGTCTACAACATTGTGTCCATCCATGATCTCAGGAATATCATCTTCTTTCTACTCTTCATTTTCAAAAATATATCACTTCTTCAAGCTTGTAGTCTCTAGTGGTTGCAAATCAATCTTATTACAAACTAAAATAAGAGGCTTATTGGCAAACATAGGTTTTATGCTATGAAACAAAGCTGCCTGTTGTGTAATACTATAACCACAAGACCCTGAAACATCAAGGAAAAATAAAACAACCACCTTCAAATGAGCCAAGGTAATAATATTGAGCATCTCTATGGTGTTCCTGTCCTCCAAGGGGTGGTCCAAAATACCAAGGGTATCAATAGGCTAAATAGCTTTAGACTATCATGGAGGCCTAATGGCTAAGCCTTGTAGCCCACAACATAAAGCACGATGCTCAAAGAAAAGTACAAGTCCATATTGTAGAAATGGAAAAGAAACAACAAGAAAACAAATACAAACAAATAAAAAATAAAATATTGTAATTAAATAATCACCAACAACAATACACATAATACCTCTGTATGCAGCCCATATTTAACATTTCAAATGCAAGAATGAAAGAAAACATGGAACTAAGCCCACAATTCATAGGCCCACAGAGGGACATTTATCATAGTCATATAAATATGATTGTTTTTAAATGGAATACACCAAGGAGTACCATAGAAATATTGACCATTTACAATCATGAATAGTGAATAATCAAATAGCTCATTTTTATATCAGCATGTGTGTGTAGTCTCTGTGTATATGAAAAATGAATGAAATATCAAGCTAAAATAAAATAGTGAACAAAAATTCAAATTCAAGGCCTAATTTATCAAGAGCCACAAACATTAGGAAGAGAGAAAAATCATTAAGACTATAGAAAAAACATTAGGACTATAGAAAAATCATTAAGACTAGAAAATCAAGTTCTAGAAAAATCATTACGACTATAGAAAAGTCATTTAGACTAGAAAATCAAGTTCTAGAAATGGACGGTTTTGATGCTTTGCCATTACAATAATTGAGAATTCATCATTTGGTACTTTTTGGTGTATTCCATTTAAGTTTTTTAGCTGTCATGTTTATGTGCATGTTCTTTATGTGTTTGGCTTCTCTCCCTCGCAAGAGATACGTCGATAGGTAATTGATTTGAAAGCATAATGATTTGACAATCTTTTTTTAGGATAGGCGTAATCATCTTGCCAACCTTAATTAGCAACATTTTTTATATATGTCAAGTACTTATAATCAATATGCCCAACAAACAGAGAATTAGTAGTAAAAGCATGTCCTTTAGTTTACTAGTTTACTTATAATCAATATGTCCTTTAGTTTACTAGTTTAATCTAGTTTACGAATGGTTTGTTTCATGTTTGAATGTACCATTGAATGAAGATTGGCTATATTAAGTACAATCTTAAGACTCGTGACTCTGAATGTTCATCAAAGCTTAGGAAAATCTGAATGTTCATCACCTATGCATATAAGTATTGATCATAGAAGGTATATGCATGGGTGAAAAACATGCATATTTTGCCTAAGCACTATTGGGAGCTAGACCCAATAGTAAATAGATTTGTGATGATTTTCACAATAGTACATGTGTTGATGGGTAAGCTACCAATAACACTCAGGCAAATATGCATGTTCATCACCTGTGCATATGAAGTAGCTCTAATGGTAGATACAATCACTAAATTCTGCATACTCCTTATTTTGTTCTGGGTTGATATTGCCAAACATGGTCTTTCTTGAATGGAATGACTCATTACTTATGCATTGACTATCATGTTGGTGGAAGAAGGATGATTTGCTTGCATCCATTTTTTCAAATCTAATTTTCTAAACACAAAGGGACATTTATCATAGCCATAGAAACATGATTATTTTAAAATGGAATACACCAAGGAGTACCATCAGAAATATTGACCATTTACAATCATGAATAGTTAACCTAAATCAAATAGCTCATTTTTTTATCAGCATGTCTAGTCTCTGTGTATATGAAAAATGAATGAAATATCAAGCTGAAATAAAATAGTGAACAAAAAATCAAATACAAGGCCTAATTTATCAAGAGAAACAAACATTAGGATGAAAGAAAAATCATTAAGACTATAGAAAAATCATTAGGACTATAGAAAAATCATTAAGACTAAAAAATCAAGCTCTAGAAAAATCATTACGACTATAGAAAAATCATTTAGACTAGAAAATCAAGTTCTAGAAATGGACGATTCTAATTCTTTGCCATTTCAACAATTGAGCATTCATCATTTGGTACTTCTTGGCGTATTCCATTTAAGTTTTTTAGTTGCCTTGTAGTGAGGACATTCAAGAGAGGTTTAATGAGTATTCAGATTACTCAAAGATTGATTTTGAATCAACAATTGGTGAAGAACATTGACGCAATGCAGGGAACACAAGGGGCAAATGATGGCACACCTTAATGGTCCAGCGTTCTCAACAACATGCGGAAGCAAACACAACTAAAGTGAGAGAGAGAGATTGAAAAGTCTTTCATATATTTTTATCAAATACAGTCATACATTTCAAGCTGTAAGGCCTTCCCAGTTATGGCCTAATATTACAATGAATTATAGAAGTCCTCAAACATGCGAGGATTCACAGAAATCTCAAAACCTAACTTCTATCTTCTACCAAAAAATCCCTCTAAACTCTAACCCAACAACTACATTTATACAAGAGTCAACTGAATTGATTCGACCTTCAAATCCACAATCAACAGAAGGAACAGTCAGATCTAGGACCACACACTTCCCAATGATGGATTCCAACATTAAATCAGTGACCCATAATAAATGCACAAGTTGGCCCAACAAGAACTCAAAATAAACTCCTTAGTAAGCAAAGATGACTGAGCAACAAACAAGCAATGTTGAGTGCCAGTGAAACAACTGACTACCCAGGAGATAATCGACCACACTTGATAACCAAAGGAAATTGACCAACTACCAACCAACTCAGTCAAAGAATAAATCGAGCAACATAGAAAACTGCAAACATATTTTTGGTGACATGAGATTGCCAAGGACCTAAGATGCTCCTACATCAGACACCTACGGTTATTTTGAAATGATTCTCTAAATCATTTAGAAGGTATGATCCAAGCTACATCCAACTCGGACTATGAAATCCATGAACTATCTTCCATTGGTCTATTCTTCCATTTAACCAGATATTTCATATATTGTTTTCCTCTTGTACTCTTGCCAACTCTTTCCTTCAAAATCTACTACACTTCTTCATTTTGCTTCTTAGGATACTCTATCGATACTATTATTTCTTCATCAGGTTCATGATACTCATACAAATCAGCAATTTTGAAAATAGGTGGTGTCCATATCATCAAGTAATTCAATCTCATATGCATTTCCACTGTCAATTTTGTTTAAAATCTTGCAAGGTCCAAACTTCTTCATTTTCAACTTCCCATATGTGCCAACAGGAAATTGACCTTTCTTCAAATGAACCATCACTTCATCACCAACATCAAAATTCTTATGTCTTCTTGATCTATCAGCTATGTCTTTGTATTTCAGATTACTCTCTTCCAGCTTCAACTTCACATCCTCATGCAATGTCTTCATGTACTCAAAAAATTTCACTCCTTCAGAACTCCTCTTACTCTCATCATCAATGTCTCTCAAATCAGATATACCTCTCAGTTGTGTTCCATTCACAATCTCAAATGGTGCCTTTCCAGTACTCCTATTCATGGAATTATTGTATGCAAACTCTACTTGTACTAACACAGAATCCCAACTACTTAGTGTGTCTCCAACTAAGCATCTCAAAAGATTACCCAAAATTTTTTTCACCATTTCAGTCTGTCCATCAGTTTGTGGGTGAAATGTAGAACTATATTTTAAATCAGTGCCAAATTTTTTCCAAAGGGTCTTCCAAAAGTATCCAACAAATTTACTGTCTCGGTCAGAGAAAATACTCCTCGATAACCCATGCAATCTCACAATTTCCTTAAAGAAAAGATCTACTACATGTATTGCATCTGATGTCTTTCTACATGATATGAAATGTGCCATTTTAGAAAATCTATCCACAACAAAAAATATAGAATCGTTACCTCTTATTGTCTTCGATAAGCCAAGAACAAAATCCATACTGATGCCAATCCAAGGTTTCTCAAGTATAGCAATTGGTACATACAAACTAGTATTCTGACTTACTCCTTTTGCAACTTGACAAATTCCACAACTTTTCACAAATTTCTAAACATATTTATACAACTGAGGCCAAAAGTACTTCTCCTTAAGAAAATTCCATGTTTTATCAATACCAAAATGTCTAGCCAAACCACTACTATGTTTCTCCTTTATCAAATTATTTCTCATTATTCCTCTCGGTATACACAACTGAATACCTTTAAACAACATACCTTCCTGAATAAAATATTCATCCTATTTAGTATCTTGTTGATCTTGAATACGTGCTTTGCACTTTCTCCATAGCTCAGAAAAATTAGGATCATCCTCATAACAATCTTTCATCTCATCAAAACCAAGAACTTGAATTTTCATCTTGGTGATCAAGGATCTTCTACTCAATGCATCAACAACTCAATTAGTGACTACACTCTTATGGTTTATCACAAATGTGTAACTCTGTAAATACTCAACCCATTTCATATGTCTCTGATTCAACTTATTCTGACTACCCAAATACTGTAAAGCCTTATGATTGGTATACAACACAAATTCACTCAATATCAAATAATGTCTCCATTTCTTCAGTGCTTGAATAATAGCATATAATTCTTGATCATACACAGAATATTTCCTTCTAGCATCATTCAATTTCTCACTAAAGAAAGCAACAAGTTTACCTTCTTGACTCAACACAACTCCAATTGCACTACCACTTGCATCACATTCTACTTGAAATATCTTACTAAAATCAAGTAATGCCAAAATAGGTAATTTAGAAAACTTCTTCTTTAGAGTCTCAAAACTTTTATCAACTCCATGTGTCCACTTGAATACTCTTTTATCTCCTCTCATAGTCTCAGTCATAGCATTACAAATTGCACTAATATTTCTAATGAACTTTCTATAAAAACTTGCCAGTCCATGAAATGATCTTACCTCGCTAGCATTCTCATGTGTAGGCCAATTCAAAATAGATTCAACCTTCTCAAGATCCATCTTCAAACCATCAGCTGAAATAACAAATCCCAAATATACAGTCTCTTCCTTCATAAATGAACACTTTTTTAGATTTATCAGCAACTTTTCCTCTTTCAATCTCTGCAAAACTTGTCTAACATGAAACAAATGTTCTTCTTTGGTCTTACTCAATATCAAAATATCATCAAGATATACAATTAAAAACTTACCCAAGAATTTCTTCAGAACTTCATTCATCAACCTCATAAAAGTACTCGGTGCATTAGTTAAACCAAATGGCATAACTAACCACTCATACAAACCTTCTTTTGTCTTGAAAGCAGTCTTTCATTCATCACCTTCTCTATTTCTGATCTGATGTTATCCACTTTTCAAATCAATTTTGGTAAAATACTTTGCTCCAGTCAAACTATCCATTATATCATCCATTCTTGGTATACAAAACCTATACTTCACTATTATCTTATTGATTGCTCTGGAATCAGTACACATTCTCCATTCCCCATTCTTCTTAGGTGCCAATACAACAAGTACTACATAGGGACTCAAACTTTCTCTGATCAAACCTTTCTCCAGCAACTCTTGAATCTATCAGTTCAATTCCTGATTCTCAAAAGGTGTTAACCGATGAGGTGCCTTATTCAGTAAACTAGCTCTAGGGATTAGATCCATACAATGATCAATGCTTCTTTTTAGTGGCAAACCATCAGGTACATTATTAGAAATGATATCTTCATACTCATTGAGTAACTTATCAATCTCCTTAGGAACATTGTCCGTAGTTTTCTTACTTGGTTTGTTAGGGATAACAGCAAAACATACATCATTCCTTTTCAAATCTTTGACAAACTTTCTTCCTTCCATAAAGAAAACTTTCACAGATGTGCAAACATTACTAACAGGTTCTTCCATCAAAGGTAACAAGATTTGTTTTCTTCCATCAGTGACAATAGTATACTTATGCAATCTCCCATCATATATAGCATGTCTATCATATTGCCAAGGTCTACCCAACAAAATATGACAACAATCCATAGGCATGATATCACATAACAACTTACCACAATACTTTCCAATTTTCAAATTCACATAGCATGTTCACTTACCAAGAGTGTGTGCTCATCTTTGATCCATGAAATCTGATAGGGCTTCGAATGTTCCAACCTTTTCAATTACAATTTTGTGACCATTTCCTCAGATGCCAAATTCTCTGAGCTACAACTGACAATGATTACCTTCCAAACTTTATTAGAAACTCTACATCTGGTCTTGAATAAATGTTTCCTTACTGGATCTTCCTTTTTACTTTCATTCCACAATGCTCTCCTTACCATGAAATTACTTTCCTTCTCAAGTTCATTTGGTGATTCTTCTTGCACCAATGCATTCCAACTATTACTAGCCTTGTTACTTACTTGTGTACATTCAAATGATTTATGTCCTTCTCCACAATTATAACAAGTTCCTTGGAAACTTCCTCTACTATAGTCACCTCGGTAGTTACTGCCTCTACCTCTAGATGAACTTTAACCTTTCCACTCGGTCTTGCCTTTGTCTAGATTTGTCTTTTTAGGTTCAGATCTACCATTTTCACCATTGGATTTGCCTCTTCCTCTAGGGAATCTACCACCTTGACCTCTATCTTTTCTCATGTCTCTTGTTCAATTTCTCCTCGGCTTTCAAAGTAAATTGATAAGCCTCTTCAATGCTTTCCAACTTAACTAGGCTGATCTCCTCTTGGATGGAAACTCTCAAACCATTCAGGTATCTACCAATTCTTTCCACATCATCTTCATCATGTCCAGATCTGATATCTAATCTATAGAATTCCTTAGTATATTCTTTTACTGAGCTATCTTTCTTCTTTAAACTTTGCATTCATTGAACTATGTTAATCTGATAATCACAAGGTAAGAACTTTCCTTTCAATTTATTGACCATCTTATTCCATACCTTGATTTTTTCTTTGCCTTTCCTCTTCTGATCCAATTGCAAATGTTCCTACCATAAGGATGCATGGATTTTCAACTTTGTGCTTACAATTTTCACCTTCTTGTCTTCACGTATGTTTTCATACTCAAAATACTTTTCCATCTTGGTGATCCAGTCCACCAATTCATCAGAATCTAGTTTTCCACCATACTCAGGAGGATTGAACTATGGTATAGACTTCAAACTTGTCAAATCCTTCAAAAATCTTTCCTCACCCTGATCCATCACAGGTGTAGGTTCTACATTTCCTTGTTCTTCCTCAACTTCATCATCACTAACATCTTCAAGATGTCTAGATCTTATTTGGGCTATTTTAATAGCTTCTAGCCTTGTAGAAAATTGCCTTAGCATATCTGCCAATCCTGGATCTGCATCTCACCTCCCATAAACCATCTTGACAACCCTCTGCAATTGCAAGTCAGATTGCAATATGCTACTCCACAACAATCAACTAGTGCTTCAAGAGGAACTAGCAAACCTAGATTCATAGACCTAGATCAAGATCTCACCTCGCTCTGATACCACTTGATGCAAGGAAGGGAACACAAGGACCAAAGGATGACACACCTTAATGATCTAGCCTGCTCAACAACATGCGGAAGAAAACACAACTATAGTGAGAGAGAGAGAATGCAAAGTCTTTCATATATTTTTATCAAATAGAGTCATACATGTCAAGCTATAAGGCCTTCCCAGTTATGACCTAACATTACAATGAATTATAGAAGTCCTCAAACATGCGAGGATTCACAGAAATCTCAAAACCTAACTTCTATCTTCTACCAAAAAATCCCTCTAAACTCTAACCCAACAACTACATTTATACAAGAGTCAACTGAATTGATTCGGCCTTCAAATCCATAATCAATGGCAGGAACTGTCAGATCTAGGACCATACGCTTCCCAATCATAGATTCCAACATTAAATCTATGACCTATAATAAATGCACAAGTTAGCCCAACAAGAACTCAAAATAAACTCCTTGGTAAGCAAAGATGACCAAGCAATAGACAAGCAATGTCGAGCGCAATGAAACAACCAACTGCCCAGGAGATAACCGACCGCACTTGGTAACCAAAGGAAACCAACCAACTACCGACCAACTCGATCAAAGAAGAAACTGAGAAACATAGAAAATTGCAAACATATTTTTGGTGACACAGGATTGCTAAGGACCCAAGACTCTCCTGCATCAAACATGAAGTGATGTGTGGTGAATCTGAAGATGAGGATATGGAAGCCTTTGGTCAAGAAGAGAATAATGGTTTACATCCTATATTTTAGGGTACACATGGTGCAAGCATGGGACATGATGGGAATGATACAACTCATCATAATTAATAAAAGAACTCTTGCCAATATTAGGGTACCCACAGATCAAAATAGTCATGGTATTTGGGTCAATAGATAGCAACCTTTCCATATGTTGCCTCACCTATTTGAGGTAAGCCAAACTTGGTCCAATTCTCTTAACAATGGTACACATCCATCCAAGTGCAACAACCTTCAAAGATTTGTAGTGGTAAAGAGAATCCCCATATTTTATCAATCTAACATAGTCTTTGGCCACTTTGGAAATGAGAACTTCAAAATAGAGAAAAGAAACTTAGTAAAACCAGTCTATGTCATTGTTTGTGAGGGTACAATCATGATAAGTGCCTCTCAAACCTCTCCAAACATGTAAGATTTTCTTTAAATACTTTATTGATCTCTTCTAAACATTAACCAAATCAAACCTACATTTGAATCCACACACAATAACCCAAAATGAAGGGTTTTGTATCCTTTAATGAATCCCAGTCACTGTTAACGCATGGACTGGTCCTTTGGTGCTTATTAAACAAAATAAAATTTTCAGCATATTATTATCATTCTATTTCTTTGTTGTAAACATGTCATTGGTTAATACATGCCAAAGGACCAGTTGTATGAGTGGATTGTATTTAATACATGCCAAAGGACCAATTGTATGAAATTGTCAATCACATAACATTTCACTGTTGTATGAATGGATTGTGCAGGAACAGTTAACATTAAACAAGGAGCAAACTCCTCAACACATCTTGGAAACCATTGAATTCAATAATAAATTAAACCTAACACCAACACTATTCCTTCCATTCACTTCTACCAAGAATAAAGCATTTAATCCATTCAACATTACATATAATCATTAGACAGTTACATTTCCTGACTGCGTAGAGGAATAGTCACGACCAAAATGATCAAAAGTACTTTCACCCTTGCACAAGCTATTCCAAACTTCAAGTAAAA
The DNA here is from genome assembly GCA_027943335.1 of Chamaecyparis obtusa. Classification (NCBI taxonomy): domain Eukaryota; kingdom Viridiplantae; phylum Streptophyta; class Pinopsida; order Cupressales; family Cupressaceae; genus Chamaecyparis; species Chamaecyparis obtusa. The sequence continues at coordinate 89,393 of BSBK01006712.1, forward strand.
TCTCAATCACTGGTAATGCATGGACAGTCAAACCAGTAGTCTCCAAAGCAGTGAATATGAATGTTTGAAAACTTTTCTCTCAACTTCCCCAACCACTCCTAATCGACTAGAGGGATTAGTTGAGTGTTTAGACACTAAAACTTCTTAAACATACTTTATCTGATATGATGAATTCTTAATAAAGGTCTAATTTACAATGGTCATGCTAGTAATATCAATAAATGTGAATCCAAACACTTCAAAATAGTGAATCGATATCCTTGAGAACAAGCACCAATAACACCAAATAATGGAGATAAAGCACGGGCTAGGGCATGACACCTGTAGAATGTAGTCATTTCAATGAGCATTCATGATCAAATAAAATGCAATGCATTTGAAATTTGTGGTTGAATATGATGTCAGAGGCTCAAAAGATGTTGCCCATTAAAGATACCAATCAAAGATGAAGAAATCACATACCTTCTCTCCCACTCAGCTTTCATGAAGGAAGATTTGATAGCCAAATCTTCCTTGTACCACACGAAGAACATGCCATTGGTTCAGTTTAGCATGTTATTATCATATCAGATAAAGTATGTTTAAGAATTGTTGGTAAGGATAGGAATAGTGGAGATTCTAGAAATATCCATCTAACCGATTATGAGTGGTTGGGGAAGTTGAGAGGAAAGTTTTCAAACATTCATATTCACTTATTGAATGATTTGGAGACTACTAGTTTGACTGTCCATGCATTACGAGTGACTGAGATTCATTAAAGCATACAAAACCCTTCATTTTGGGTTATTGTGTGTGGATTCATCCGCTTTAGCCAGGAAGATCAAGAAGATGGGGCAGGAGGACAATCTGGTAGAAGAAGTATTTAAAGATATTTTCATGTCCCCTATCCGTGAAATTGAGACTATAGGTGATGAAGACCATGTTGAGGATGAGGGGGTCTTAATCAGGAAGGGGCATAAGATGAATTTGTCTTGAGAGATGGGGAAGGAATTTTGGAAACTAGAACAATCACTAAAAATAAATCTAAGTCCAAAAAGAAACTAAACTGGAACAAGAAGCAATGAAAAAGTTTTCAGGAGGTTGGAACAACATTTCAAAATCCATGAATGGTATGGGTAAGGTGACCTTCATTCTTGGTCATGACTTTAATGAAACATTGGATATGGCTGATAAGAAAGGGAGCAAGGGGACGATGAGTAGGATTCAATTTGATTTTCAGATCTTTGTCACTAAAAATGGATTGTGGAAAGTTAAAACCAAGAATGAGGTGTTTACATGGATAAATAGGAGACATGGATTCTCACACATCATAGAGAGATTGTACCATTTTTTCTAGAAAGAGAATGGGGTCATCATAGGATGGAGTGATATATAGTAGAGAGCTATATAGGGATGGTTGATAACTCACTGATTGCATGATAACCCAGTTTTGAAGGGTCACTGGTTGAGGGGACAATCAAGTTCTGGATGTTGATAGTGTTCCTTGAGGGAAGGGGGATTGTGAAAGACTTGTTATCATTGTATTGTGTATTTCTAATATGTTTGGATGCAGGGCAAACCAAGAGAATGAAGGATCACTCACTGATTGCATGAGAACCCAGTTATGAAGGGTCACTGGTTGAGTGGACAGTCAAGGTGTAGATGTTGATAGTGTTCCTTTAGGGAAGGGGGATTTTGAAAGACTTTTTATCATTTTATTGTGTATTTCCAATATGTTTGGATGCAGGGAAGACCAAGAGAATGAAGGATAACTCACTGATTGCATGAAAACCTAGTTTTGAAGGGTCACTGGTTGAGGGGACAATCAAGGTTCAGATGTTGATAGTGTTCCTTGAGGGAAGGGGGATTGTGAAAGACTTTTTATCATTGAATTGTGTATTTCCAATATGTTTGGATGTAGGGCAGACTAGGAGAATGAAGGATGACTCACTGATTGCATGATAACTGAGTTTTGAAGGGTCACTGGTTGAGGGGACAGTCAAGGTTTGGATGTTGATAGTGTTCCTTGAGGGAAGGGGGATTGTGAAAGACTTTTTATCATTGTATTGTGTATTTCTAATATGTTTGGATGCAGGGCAGACCAGGAGAATGAAGGATCACTCACTGATTGCATGAGAACCCAATTTTGAAGGGTCTGGTTGAGGGGACAGTCAAGGTCCAGATGTTGATAGTGTTCCTTGAGGGAAGGGGGATTTTGAAAGACTTGTTATCATTGTATTGTGTATTTCCAATATGTTTAGATGTAGGGCAGACCAGGAGAATGAAGGATGACTCACTGATTGCATGATAACCAAGTTTTGAAGGGTCACTGGTTGAGGGGATAGTCAAGGTTTGGATGTTGATAGTGTTCCTTGAGGGAAGGGGGATTGTGAAAGACTTGTTATCATTTTATTGTGTATTTCCAATATGTTTGGATGCGGGACATACCAAGAGAATGAAGGATCACTCACTGATTGCATGAGAACCCAGTTTTGAAGGGTCACTGGTTGAGGAGACAGTCAAGGTCTAGATGTTGATAGTGTCCCTTGAGGGAAGGGGGATTGTGAAAGACTTTTTATCATTGTATTGTGTATTTACAATATGTTTGGATGTAGGGAAGACCAGGAAAATGAAGGATCACCTATTGATTGCATGATAACCCAGTTTTGAAGGGTCACTAATTGAGGGGATAGTCAAGGTCCGGATGTTGATAGTGTTCCTTGAGGGAAGGGGGTTGTGAAAGACTTGTTATCACTGCATTGTGTATTTCCAATATGTTTGGATGCAAGGCAAACCAAGAGAATGAAGGATCACTCACTGATTGCATGATAACCCAATTTTGAAGGGTCACTGGTTGAGGGGACAATCAAGGTCCAGATGTTGATAGTGTTCCTTGAGGGAAGGGGGATTGTGAAAGACTTTTTATCATTGTATTGTGTATTTACAATATGTTTGGATGCAGGGTAGACTAGGAGAATGAAGGATCACTCATTGATTGCATGATAACCTAGTTTTGAAGGGTCACTAGTTGAGGGGATATTCAAAGCCCGGATGTTGATAGTGTTCCTTGAGGGAAGGGGGATTATGAAAGACTCATTATCATTGTATTGTGTATTTCCAATATGTTTGGATGTAGGGTAGACCAGGAGAATGAAGGATCACTCACTAATTGCATGATAACTCAGTTTTGAAGGGTCACTGGTTGAGGGGACAGTCAAGGTCTAGATGACTGGGTCATTTGAGGACCCTATTTCTTTGCATTAATTGATATTCAAATTGGATGCATGGATTTCTTGTGAATTATCAGCTGCTATGTACCCTGCAACTGCATCTGTAAATATGCATATACTTCTCTAGGGTTGTAAGCCACTTAGGGATCAAAATAGATAAAATAAATCAAAATCATTCTTTGTCCTATTTCCTTTTAAAAAAGTCTCAACTATCAAGTCTTTTGCTACCAATTTGTTCATCTCTTTGTGAGCATTTTTCACTCACTAATTGCATGATAACCTAGTTTTGAAGGGTCACTAGTTGAGGGGGCAATCAAGGTCCAAATGACTGGGCCATTTGAGGACCCTATTTCTTTGTATTAATTTCTATTCAAATTGGATGCATGGATTTCTTGTGAATTATCAGCTGCTATGTATCCTGCAACTACATCCATAAATATGCATATACTTCTCTAGGGTTGTAAGCCACTTAGGGATCAAAATAGAGAAAATAAATCAAAATCATTTGTTGTCCTATTTCCTTTTAACAAAGTAACTCAACTATCAATGATACAATACATTTGATGCCCTAAGCTATCAATACAAATGGCACCTAGCTAGAAGCTCATGGGTTGTCCATTTGATAACCACAGTCAACATTTCAAAAAAATGGATATCCTTGAGCGTAAGCACCAATAACATCAAATAATGGAGTTAAAGCATGGGCTAGGGCACAACACCAGTAGAATGCGGTCATTTTAGTGAGCATCTCAGCAATATACAATGGCATCATTAAACATTCCAGTAATATCAACAAACATGAATCCAAATATTTGAAAACTGTGAATCGATATCCTTGAGCACAAGCACCAATAACATCAAATAATAGAGATAAAGCACTAGCTAGGGCATGACACCATTAGAATGCGGTCATTTCAGAGAGCATTCATGATCAAATAAAATGCAATGCATTTGAAATTTGCAGTTGAATATGATGCCAGAGGCTCAAAAGATGAAGAAATTACATACCTTCTCTCGCGCTTAGCTTTGGCTCCTTTTCTCCCGCTCCTTCTCTATCCAATCAAAATAAAAATGATGAGGTCATTTCACTTTTTTTTTCATCTATACCCTGAATGTTTTAGAATTTTGATGGTCAATTAAAAGCCCATCAGACTATTGAAACCATCGGGGCCTATTACAAAAAAAAACACCAAATTCATAAAAAAAAATTACCCGTCAGAAGTTAATGTCAAAATTTGGCCCCAAATGTAGTAGTGACATCAAGTCCAGAATATGATAAGGCTCTAAAAACCTTTGGACTAATGCATCCTTGTATCATTTAATTCTGACTAGGAGGGGCCTGAACCCCAAGCATACCTCTGAGATACTCAAAGGTATCTTTTGGCAATGGCTTTGTAAATATTTCTTCTATCTGTTCCATTGTACTAATGTATTCCAATCTTATTTCCTTCTCTGTCACCTTGTCTCTCAAGAAGTGATACTTGATAGAAATATGCTTAGTTTTAGAGTGCATCACATGATTATTTGACATGTTATTGTACTGGTGTTATCACAATGGATAACCATTGGTTCATCAAAATTTATTCCAATGGATTTCAGTATTTGTTTCATCTAAACAATTTGAGTGTAGTTAATGAAAGCAACAACATAATTTGATTATGTAGTAGAATGAGCTATACAATCTTGTTTCTTACTTAGCCACGAAACAAACTTTTTCCCAAGGAAAATGCACCTCCACTAGTACTCTTATTGTCATCAATATTCCCTGCCCAATCAGCATTGGTATAAGCATGAAGTTCAAAGTTATCATTCCTATCATACCATAAGCCATATTCAATTGTCCCTTTTAGATATCTAAATATTCTTTTCACAACAGCTAGATGTGTCTCTTGAGGTTATGTCTAATATCTAGCCACAATTCCAACAGGATTAGAAATATCTGGTATGGTGTGAGTTAGATATTGTAATCCACCAACCATTGATCTATACTTGATCTAAAAAGCACACTTTGTCTCATCATCATTTGTCAGCTTATTACTAGTCACCATGGGTGTACCAATTGGTGTACAATCTTCCATTCCAAACTTTTTCAACATTTCTTTAAGATACTTAGTCTGAGAAATAAAAATGTCATTCTTGCTCTGATTTATTTGCAGTCCTAGAAAGAATTTTATTTCACCTATCATGGACATCTCAAATTCATTTTCCATTTCTTTAGAAAACTTCTTACATAATTCATCATTTCCTCCAAAGATAATATCATCAACAAAAACTTCTATTATCAAAACTCCATCTTCACTAGTTCTTAGATATAAGTTATTGTCAGCATTACCTTTTCTGAACCTAAGGTGAAGTAAGTACTTATCTAACCTCAGATACCAAGACCTTGGATCTTGCTTCAATTCATATAGTTCCTTCTTCAACTTCCATACCATGTCTCCATCTTCGCATAGAAGAAATCTGTCAAGTTGTTCTATGTATACTTCATCTTCAAGATCCCCATTCAAGAATGCAGATTTCACATCCATCTGATATACCTTGAATTTTTATGTGCAACATAAACCAAGAATAATCACACAACTTCTATCCTAGAAACGGAAGCAAATGTCTCTTCAAAATCTATGCCTTCTTGTTGTGACTAACCTTTACATACCAATCTTGCTTTGTCTCTTACAACAACTCCTTCATTCATTTTGTTTTTGAAAACCCACTTAGTTCCTATTACTTTTTTGTCTTTAGGTCTAGGAACCAATTCCCAAGAGTTATTTTTCTTTATCTGATCTAACTCTTCCTTCATAGCATTTATCCAAGATTCATCTCTGCAAGCTTCATCTATAGTCTTTGGGTCAACTTGAGAAATCAAACAAATTTCTTCTCTAGCCTTTGATCTAGTCATTACTCCTTGATTTTTATTACCATTTATTTTTCAAGATGATTTATCTTTACATACCTCAAAGTCTTAGGAATCTCAATGGCTTCATTGGTATCATCATCACAAGTCTCATTTTCACATTCAGCCTCAACAAGTTCTTCTTCATCTATAGCAGCACCCTCCTTGATCTTTGTATTCGGATTATAATCATACATTCTCTCTTGTATATGAAACCTTTCGTCTATCTTCACATTGTTACTTTCAATCATCTTTCTTAATCTCAGATTGAAACATTTGTAAGCCTTGCTCTTAGTAGAATAACCAAGGAAAATTTCTTCATCACTTTTAGCATCAAATTTCCCTATCTCATCATCTCTCTTGATATAGCATTTACTACCAAATATTCTAAAATATTTTACAGTAGGAGTATGATCAAACCATAATTCATAAGGAGTCTTACTTGTACCTTCTCTAATTTAAATTATGTTCAATGTGTACATTGTTGTCCCAACAGCTTCTCTCCAATGCACATGAGATATATTTCCTTCAAGCAACATTGTTCTAGCAACATCCAGTATTGTCCTATTCCTTCACTCTACTATACCATTCTATTGTGGATTCCTAGGAGAAGATGTATGTCTTTGTATTCCATGCTCTTCACAGTATGAATTGAATAGATCTGAAGTAAATTATCCACCTCTTTTTGACCTCAAACACTTTATCTTTAAGCCTAATTCATTCTCTACTTTTTCTTTGAATATCATGAATTTATCAAACCCTTCTGATTTCTCTTTCAAGTAAGTGACCCACATCATTCTAGAAAAGTCATTAAAAAAAAGTATAAAATACCTTTCACCATAGTATGATCTTTTCCTTGTAGGTCCACATAGGTATATATGTACCAGATCCAACTTTCCTTTTGTTGTATATGATTTTCTTTTATAACTATTTCTAGTCTATTTTCCCATAACACATTCTTTGCATGCGGTGTTAGATGGTTTCACAATCTTCGATAGATCTCTTACTCCATTAGTCAAACTTTCCTTCACAATGTTATCAAAATTAACATGACAAAATATTTTGTTCCATAACCAATTGTCATCTACCTTTGCAACAAAACAAAAAGCTCCAAATGTATTTAACTCAAATACATTACCTCTAAATTTAGTACCGGTTGCAATCAAGTTTTCAGTCTTACCTTTGATAAAACATTTCTCATCAAAGAACTTTAATTGAAATCCCTTAGCCATCAGTTGTCCAACACTCAATAAGTTATACTTAAGTCCATCAACAAGAAATACATTGTTAGTATTAGTCTTTCCATCCAAAGTAATAGATCCTACCCCTATGATAGGTTTAGGAACATTGTCTCCAAATCTTACAACACCACCATCATACTTCACTAATTTAACAAACTTGTTTTTGTCTCCAGTCATATGATGTGACAAACCACTGTCTATAATCCATTCAGATTTCTTATCAACATGTGATACTAAATTGTTTTCCTCATGTACTGGTTTTTCATCTTTAATAGCAATATATCCAATCTCCTCATAATCCGAATCATCATCATCAAAAATACCTTCACTAGCATAATAGCATTCCTTATCCTTTGAATACTTAGACTTGAAAAACTTAGGTTTGTGCTTAGGAACTCTTGTAGGACATCTAGATGCAAAGTGACCTATCTTATTGCATGAAAAACATTTCAAAGGTAACTTTCCTTCAAATTTACCCTTACCTCTATTTTCTCTTCTAGCGATCAGTGCAACAAGTTCATCTAGCTTTCTTTCTTCTTCTTGTATTTTTTCTCATTCATCAGCATATTCACCAAGCTCTTCTTTTATGTTCTCACTGCTAGTGCTCAGAAGTGCAGACATTATCTTCTTATGTGTATATGCTTTAAATGCAGTTTCAACTTTAGGTATAGAATCTCCCATTTCTGCAACTTCAAAGGTAGTTAACTTTGCAATCAACATTTCTCTGCTAAAGTTTTGAGTCAAAGGTATATAACTTCTATATCCTAAAATTTGGTCTTGTAGATTGGTGTCAATGATCTATGGATCTTTGTAATGACTTCTTCCTCTTCATAAGTGCCTCCAGAATTTCTTATTCCAATCACAACTTTTGTAACTCTTTGTACATAAGCCCTAATGTTTTCATCATCCTTCATTTGTAACTTCTCCATCCTTGTTTTCCAGTTCTCCAACTTTGCTTGCTTTGTAAATTTGTCTCCTTCATACAATGCTTCTAATCTTGTCCAAATCTTGTGTGTCGAATCCAAATCTTTAACTTCAATAAATTCTCCTTCAGAGAGTGTGATGATCAATGCTTCCCTTGCAACCATGTTATATGAAAATATCTTCTTTTCATAATTAGTAGTTTTTTCCATTTCATCCTCAGTCTTCATAGCCACCTGATTCTTTGTGATCATCCAGTAGTCAATGCTCAAACATAGAAAATGAGTTTGCATCTTGTTCTTCCAACTATGAAAGCTTTTAGGATCAAATTTTGGACTATCCTTCCTATAGAATGTCATCTCCAAGATCACCTCAAGTTGTTAAGTTTTCTCTCTAAGGACCAATAGCTCTGATACCAATTGTTAGGAATAACAGTCCACAATACAACAGAGAGGGGGGGTGAATCAGTTGTATGATAGATTATTAAACTTTAAACTTTGAATAGCATCAATATCAAATCCAATGAATAGAATGAATGTCAACACAATAACACAATTTAACAACAAATAGAAATGATGGTTGCTTCTGCTCCAACTCCCGCTCAAATTTTTTTTGAACGTGCTCATGCCTTGTGTCTAGGACTATGGCTGCCTTCATCCCTGGTCTGGCTGCATCTGTGCCTGGGCCTTCTTTGGTGGGTGGGCATGGTTCTCTAGGTATTTTGGGGTATGGTGGTTCTGTGATCTCCTAAGAAAATGTGGCTGCCTTTGAAGCTGGTATTCATGGTCCTACCTCTTCTGGTAGGGGGGTTCCCGGTCCTCTCCTCTTGTGTAGCCTATTTCTGTAAGTAAACCCCTTGTGGTTAATCTTGATACAGATACATGAGTCGATCAGATTTCAAAAACTGTGGATGACTTCTCTTCCAATGCTATTATCTTTCATTTTAGGGGTTTCTGGCCCTCTGTTTCTGATTTACATGCTTGGATTTCCAAGCATTAGGAACCCATCTTAATCGGTGTTGTTCAGATATACCTTGTGGCAAGGGGTTTTTTTATTGTAAAGTTTGAAAATGATGAAGATAGGAAAAATATTTTGTGTGATAGTTGTTTCACTTGGGAGGAGCATTTTCCCCTGATGGCCAAACCCTAGTATTAGGGGTTTGACCCTCTTTCAGAGTCCTTTAATAAAATACCCTTATGGGTAAGATTGTCGAATCTCCCCATTCATCTTTGGTTGGATTCTATTTTGGAATCTGTGGGTGAGGCTATTGTGAATTTCCAAATGGTGGATTCAGACTCCTCTAAAAATTTTAAGATAACATATGCTCGTATTCTTGTGGAGGTTGATGTTTCCAAGGTCTTCCTGAGAAGACAACTTTGGCTTCTTCTTTGGGCTCTTGGACTTAGAATCTAGATTATGAGGGTATTCCGTTCAGGTGTAGGAAGTGCCACAAGATTGGCCATCTTGCTGTGCAGTGTTTATCTGATAAGGTTAAATCGAAGAAATCGCCTAGTTGGTGGTTGGGGGCTTCTGACCACTATTATACGGTTCACAAAGTCTCTAAGGATGGGGGTTCGGTTGCTTGTTCTCCTCAGACTGACCATGCTTTGGCTAGAGTTTTTGTGGCTACCTCTGTTGCTTCTAATGTTGTCTTTGAAGCTACGGATGTTGTCTCTGATGCGGCTTTGGTTCAGACTATTATTGTTGCCCCTTCTGGTGTTCCTATTGTTGTTCCTACCCATATCGTTGATGTTGTCTCTGGTCGTGGTGCTATTCATGTCCCTCTTGTGGTTTCTGATATGACATGCCCTTTAGTGGGCTCTTCTTGCTCTTCTTTGGCTTGGCAGAAGGTTGTTGAAAAGGTGGAGGATGGATGGACAACAGTTAAGGGAAATAAATTTAAATATTCCACTCCTTTTGATATGAATTTATGTTCACATAAGGATGGGAAAAATGTAAAGCTTGATCGCCATTTGTTGTGGCTGGTTTGGTTGTTTGTTGTTCCAACTGGTAGGAACTATGGTTTTTTCCTTCAGTTTGTTTGGTGGGGCACCACAGTTGTATTTTGGTCTTTCATTGCCTTATCTTTTGATGCTTTTGTATAAGGTTTCGGGACCTTTCAAATCCTATTTTTACTTAATCAAAACACAATAACACAATATTTTGTTGTTGAGGAAACACTGTTGAAGGTAAAACCTTGGTGGGAATTAACACCCACTAATGATGTACTGAGAGTATAGTATCCTTGTTAGAAGATCTATCCCTATTAGAATGCTAATTAAAACATTATAGTACACAGTCCTTGTTAGAGGACAGACCCTGTTAGGAATCAAGAAAAGAATGGTAGGCTCACTACCCAAAGAAGGTTATGTCCACCTTCAGAACTCACTGTTCGCAACATAAATGTATATGAAGAAATACACAATCTTTTAAACTATCTGATAGCAACTATCTTTGCTTGATCAGTTCCAATGAAGCATACAATTATCCTCTGCTCTTACATCTAGCAGACTCAAGCTCGTAGCTTCCACAATCCTCTTTCACATCACATACAATCTCTCCATATATCTTTTCAAAAGAAAAGACCTTACATATATATACCCTATTACAAAATAAATAATCAGGTCGGCCAATTCGGCTTTCCTATTACAAACAATTACATAACTCATTGCTGAGATACACACGGTATCTAAAACAAGTATACAACAATTACATTACAACAATTAATGACCGACATCCTTAATTCATGTTTGCCATCCATAATGCACGCTACATTTATGAAGTCAGCTCCCAAATAGGACATCTCCAGAACACATGCCAAAACTGACATCATCCAACTTTTTGTACCTTGCACTGACCATCAAACATTCTTCAATACCCTTTCTATTGTCCTTTAAGCTCGCATACACTGAATCCTCATCGCCTACAAGATATTCCCAAAACTCGGAGACTAACTCTATCAACTTTCAATGTCATTCTCCAGTAACCAGTCTTCACCAAATCTTCTGTAACTCAGCCAATATGCAATATTGCATCATGCGATCTTAGATATAAGATTCCAACATCTTCCTGTACACACAACTGACTTCACACGTTCTGAAACATTCATATAGTGTTTGTACACTGTAATAACCAGCTTGTTCTCTTCACAGAAACATATGTTGACATCAGTGACAAAACATGAATGATGACAACAACAATTTCAGCATCACTCAACGTAGTGATTAAACATATTAAATGTATCAACAATCTCCCTAATGCATTAGAAATATCCAACATAGTGAACTACCATAACCAATCAAGAAATATTTTCTTTCAAGTTTCTTATCTCAGCTTTTGATTACCAATTAGCTTCCCACCAATACCAACTTTTTCTTTGTATTTAGGTGAGGAAGATTGGGATGGTTGTAATTTCCCCACCTGCACCAAAATTAGCATTCATTCAAGCTATTTTAGTCAATAAATATTACCCAATATAACTCTTGCCTCTTTCTAGTTTGATGGTGGAAGTGAAATTAGTTTTTCTTTTCATTTAAATTAATAGTGTAAAACTCTTTTATATTGCTTTTTCTATTGACTAGTAAGGAAAATGTGATTATGGCTGAATGTGTAGAATGCTTCATTATAGGGAAATGCATTTATAGCTGAATGTGTGGTATATTTCATTGCTAATGTTGCAGCACTTGGGTTATGATGAACAAAGAGACCATAAAGCTCATGAAATTCATAGAAGTAGTGAAAAAGGAGATATGCCCATATTATTTAGAAAGGTCAGCGATTGCACAAACAGATGTCAAAAAGCTATAGAAAATTGCTGAAGGTTCTACTCAATATGTTATTTCCGGTTTGATAGTAAGTTCTGATTAATCATAGATCCTTTTATAAGGCTATTAGTATACTGCTCACATATCTGATATAAAATTGAATTTTTGTGCAACCCAATTAGAGGGACTTGGACACAAATTGTCATGTGAACAACATCAAATATGGGGTTGGATTCTAGAGGTGCTTATTAAGCCCAAATAAATTTGATTGATTAAGTATTTTTCAAATTACATGATCAAATCCAAAAACTTATAGATTTTATCAAAGTATTTTCCCAATTATATGATCAAATCCAAAAAAAACTTTGATTTGATTGAATAAGTATTTTCAAAAACTTTTAGATTTCATTGTATGAGTATTTTTCTCTCTAATCGAAATAACTCCAGACTAATTTTATACTTTTTATGATTTGTTTAATGTCTATTATAGAAAGCCATTAACTGGCAAGCGTTACAACTTACATTGGAATTTAGAAGAGAATGTGGGCAAACACAAGTCATCCAATTACTTACCAACATGGACAATGATGAGGCTTCTTTGTATTCCATGTCAGTGCCAGGTGTTTCACATTGTAGTGAAGGAAGTTGTGTTTAAAAGCATTACACTTGCTGAAAATGCAAGACAAGGGACAAAAAGCATTCAACCTCCACTTCATGGATTTTAATGAAGTAAAATCCCTTGACAAGGGAATGCCACAACCTTCAGTGACCATCTCCAACACATCATCCATATCTGCTAGTAATTTCTTCTGGATTAGTTCTTGCACAACACCCTCACCAAATCCACTGACTCACCCACATCGATCATGGATGCTAGGAACATGGACAAAATTTCCATACTCCTTATTAACCATATAGTTGTGATCAAACACTAGGAAAGCATCCCCCAACACAACAAATACCCCACTATGGAATTTAATGCATTTTAAAGTATTGCACACATGATACCATTAGTGTATCTGCCAATTTATTTCATAAAGATTTGTCCTTTTCCACCCTTGGCCGCACCTCAGCATGATACAGATAGTTGCACATTTGTGCTTCCTTTGATGCAGAGAAATAAGGCCAACTAGTCCCTTGACCAAATCACTCTACAAAATGCCCAATAACCCTTAAGGTTAACTCACTTTCCCTTTAGGAATCTTTGCTCAAAAGGCTCAAATCTTGATCCCAACCACCCAAAGCTATTCCAAGGCCTTCTAGGATTTATCCTAACACCATTCAACTGGTTTCAACAACCAACGAGTATCCACAACTAACTTGGCAACACAAACTACCAAAATAGGTCCAAACTAGGCCTTTTCCCTCTAGTAGCCCTTCAAAACCTGCTCACTTGACTTTTTGCAATATTTTCCCAAAACACTTGGCCAATAAATCACATATTAAGATACCCATTTGGGCTTCCTATAACATATCAAAAGATCAGATGCTACTCTTTCAAAGAAAATGTACAGAAGCAAGCAAAACAGTCCCCAATTTAGGCCTAATTGGAGCACATTTACAAAGCAAGTGGTCTTTGAACTTTGAACCAGAACCCCAAACCTTCCACAGTGTCTTATTTTGACTCAAAACAAAGGATTTTCCAACCCTTTTGGTCACAGCAACTTTCTAAGTATGGTTTTTACAAAACCCTCACCAAATGAGGTTACAAAACTAGGGCCTCTTAGAAACTTGATCAAAACTCAACCCCAGAACTCCTCCTTCAGGATACACCATGTATTTGACATGTAATAACTCATTCCTTAAGAAAATCATGCCCTCCTTAAAGCCAATCTCTTGCTGCTACACCTATGGCGCCAATTCCAAGGCCAACTCTCGGTGATCACCCTCAAACTGTTAGATCTACATCAAAAATTGTTAGACAATCATTTTTGACATTGAAACAAGTCCATTCCTCAAGTTACAGAAGAGACATAAAGAGAAATGGACTTCTTAACACATCTAAACCCTCAAAATACAAGGAGAATGGGCCCTGCTTCAGACCAGTCAATAATAGAGACTAAAAATGGATTGATCAATGCCCCAAACTGATTTAAAAGAGCATAAAAATGATTAGGAAATGATCCTAAATTCTGTCCAAAAGATTTAGTGATCAGATAAACAAATATGAACAAGAAACTTGCATAGAAACTTGCACAGAACTTACAAAATACAAGGAAATCAGAGCTTTATTGATTTGCTGGGCTCCAAGTCCGTACATCTCATTCCTCACAATTTCCAAGGCTTTATAGACCTTCTACAGACCCTCTCCAACCAATTACAAGTGGTTACAATAATTAGATTTAACAAAACAAGCCATATCCTTCTTACCCGCCAAAACTACCCCTAGCCGTTGGGATTTGAAATTTGAAATTTTTTAACTTTTATTTAACTAGTTCTTAACCCTCCAAAACCGATACAAACGTATGGAACTGGATCTTATTGACTCTTTCAACACCTAAATACCTATTTTTAACTCCATGGGCATCTATGTGCCAATTTTTTACATATTTGATCCTATGGTCCTTACCAGGACCATCAGGAAATTTGCCATTACATATGAATTCATTAACTTGCCATGCCATAATTGGCTTTAAAACTTCATAATTGAGTCCTAAAGACCCAATGTCATCCTCCTTATGCTTTGAGGTCTTCATGTGCTTCATCCTTGCATCAGGTGCTCCTGCACCATCCTTGTTGACGTGCCAGCTTGGATTTAGAAATTAGAGAGGAGATGAAGAGAATGTCCCCTAGATGGGAAGGATGCAAGGATGTCCACCACCACCCAACTGTGAGAAACCTAAATCTAATCCTTACTCACCATCATTGAACCTATGTGCCTTAAATCAACTTTTGGCATTTGTATTCACCCTTGGAAGGCTGATATGACATATGTCCTCCCCATCTATTGCCTTGTTGGTAAGTGAGTCAAACACTACAATGGCTTCTCTATAAACGTGCTTTGGTGTGTATTTTTCGTATTAAGCCAAGAATTCCCACACATTTTTAAATAATGCATCTAACTTCCAACCATGATGGGTGTCGGTTCAAATGGCATTGATCACCAATGTCAAATCACCTTAAATTTCAAGCTTTGTTAACCCAAGTTTCCATCCCAGTTGCAGGCCAATTATCAATGCTTGTATTTTGGCTTTGTTGTTGGTTCTGTTTCAGTAATGATCCAGAGACTTTCTCCTTTAACTCAACCCTTCCAATCTCTTATTTCACAGCTGGCACTAGATACCCCCGGATTACCACGAACCACCCTGTGAAAATTAAGTTTGTACCATCTACACTAAGGAGAATGCCACTTAACTTCTCTTCTTTTTTTACAGGTCTCAACACCCCCAACTCTATTAACAGGGGATCATAGGCAGCATACTTGTTTATCTAGAACTCTCCACATTTTTTTGAGAGTTGAGAATAAATTCCTTAATTACTGCCTCACTGCTTGTTTTATGCATCGCATGCTATCAGCTAAAGAGGGTATCATTTAGCAAGTGGTTTCCAAAATTTATATTATCATAGAAACATTCATAATTTATATAATCTGATCATATATTTTTCCTGAGTTTTGTGTGCTTTCCACCACCTCTAATCTGTGGCAAACTACTAAAGTAAATCTCAGTCCAATAAATGTCTTTTTCATTTAAAAGGAAAGCCAAAAAATAATATCAATTTGCAGACATGATAACTATCACCCAAAAAAAGAAATTAGGGCTTCCCCTCATGCAAGAAGAAACTGGTTTTGTGGTATTGCTAAGTCCAAACCATATCAGTGGCATCAATCCATTACAAAAAGCCAATTTAGGACTACAAGCAGTGATATCCTATGTGACTTCTTTGACATTCACAAAAAAAAATTGCATTATCAACCTTTGAGCATTGTTTTTGCAGAAAATTGAGTAGATCACCATAACTGTAATACCAATATCTCATCTCTGATAAATGAATTTTATTTTAACAATGCAAACAATATTTTCGCTTGTGAATGTTCAAGGGCCTGTAAAAGACACTATCGCTGCCACAAACCCTGAGAAAACAATGCAAAAGGTAGTCTTTTCTTTCAATAAGCTCCTACATCCAAAGCGCCTTGCCGGTATGAGGATTGTCAATGGAATGGGAAGACTGTCAGATCTAAATTTATGACAATAAGTGCCAATTGCGCTCAAAACCCCGAAGCAGAGAACTCCAAAAATAAATTATCAGCTCCATTTTTCTCGATAGATAATAAAATCAAGATTTTATTGGAATTTATTTTCGATCCTTTCCAAGTGAAGAAAATGCAGCATCCACTTCCAGTAAACCCAATAAAACAGTTATGTCACACTTGAAGCCTTTGTAGTTTTGTTTCCTCAACCATTGAATAATTTCTGTATTCAGATTCATTTTCTGTTTCCCAGAAGCAGAATCATTGCCACCTATTCCTTCAGAGGCAGGATGTGATTTTTTCTGTTCAGAATCAGATATACGTCAATACCATCCTCCCATTGATTTATTGGAAGAGCTAGATAATTCCAGATCACATGAATCTCTGTTTTTTTTTGCTACCTGGAGGTATCTCCACGACTTAGGCCAGCGACCAGCAGCTTATATCTTGAGTACCTGTGCGAGCTAGGGTGAGACTAAACCCCCAAGAGTGAGATCAGACACCCGCTAGATGTCCCACCACTTAAACCGTGAAGCAGTTTTGAACCCAAGACCATGGGGAACCTCCCACAACCTTAAGCCAATTGTACTACCCGTGCAGGCTCACATGAATCTCTGTTGTTAGTATTACCCTGGATTTTTCTAGCGATATTGAAGGTAAGGAACACAAAATTATTGTTTTGATGAAATTTTTCAATAGCAATTGAGTTTGTAGCATTACATTGCTGACAATATTTTTAATTTTATATAACAGGTTGTCCCAAGTCATGCAACAAAGCCTTACTTTGGAAAAGTATTCTCTTCATTGAAGGATATGTATTCTTTAGCAATGCTTGACCCATCCAAGAGTGACTTTGGGGTAACAGTCTAGCTTATTTCAGTGGCTTGATTCTACTGATTGGTTCAGCTTATGTTGTATTATGCCCTTTGGTTTTACAAGTGCGTAGTGTTTGCATCCTTGCAGCATTGGATAGCTTCTTTTAAGATATGCTCATAATTCTCCCAACAAAGACTCCCAGCTTGTGCCAAAATAGGAGATTTAGAACAGGATATGGGCATTCATCAAAGCATTGAGAATAGAGCAATTTTGGCAGATGATGTAGTTTCCACTGCTCTGGTAGACATGTATGCAAAATGTGAAAGATTTGATAAAGATTCAGTAGTTTTTATAAAAAGGTTCAAACCTAGCGTCCTCTTAAGTACTCTGTGCATATCATACATTGGGTTACGTGGAAAAGAGAGGGAACACTCTCATATTGTATTTTAAATGGAAGTGAAAGGACAATTACAATTAGGTAACAAAAGCCCCAGCACTCTTCCCTTATCTTGTGAAGGTTATCTAATCCCAAGAAGAATTAAATAGATGGGAAGAACCAATAAGCGGCTACATATGGGAGTTGAGAATCACAATCCAATTGACCACCTAGGAAGAAGTTTGGTGGGTTCCAAAACCGCACCATCTGAGCAGCCACGCAAATGAAGATACCAGAGATGTGCACTCCACCTTTACCATGGTGGCCTCCCATGCGACATGTTGCTGCACTTGCAAAGGACCCAAAACTTTAATTAATGATATCAGATTTTCACAATCCATGCTATAGATCTTGCAATTTGTAGATTAAATGGTGCGCAATTTTTTTGTATCAACATCATGGATCACACTATGATCCATCATTAGAGACTAACATGGTTGCAAAATATCAAGGTGATTCTGAAGTATTTTCTTAGGGGAACAATTCAGTATCTTTATCCTAGGAGGTGGCTGAATTGTTCACAGAAGATGACTGTTTACATTGTGTGATTTAAGATGCAAATGACCCGCATTTGAGAAGTGAATATTTTCATATTCATATTTGTTACTGGTGAACTGGTTTCTAGTGGTTAGTGTTTTAAATTTCAAGTTGTGTTGACAAAGTTTGATCAACATTTTAATCTCAAAAAGGTAAGTGTCTTTTTCCAGACTTTATAAGCTAATTCTAGCCAGATTCTTTTTTATGCAATTATTTTAAGTCTTTGATGAATGGTTAATTTTGTGAAATAAATGATTTGGGACTCTGAATTTAGGAAAAATAACAGTGTATCTCATGATATAATGTATTGTGTTGCACAATACTACACATCCTCTTAGTTAACAACTTAACATTGTTACAGCCTACCATATTTTCTGTACAATTGCTACAAGTTTCCATCACAAACATTTGCTACAGCTAACATTGTTACAGCCTACTATATTTTATGTACAGTTGCAAATTACAAGTTTCCATCACAAACATTTTCTATGTTACTATCCACTAACCCATTGCACCTCATTTGGTGCAAGAGCTAGTTATAATTCAATATCAAATATATATAGTTTGAGTTGTGAACTCTTTGACACGATGACATCTGCCATTTGTGTATTTAAACTTTAAAGATGATATTAAACTTAAACACTATTCTTGTTTTGAAGGTTCTATATCATGATATTTTCTGGAAATTACTAAATTATATTTTTAAAAATGGTGTCTCCAAGTACTCCAGTCTGCTATTTTAAAAATAGTCTTACCGGTCTCTCAGCAACCTTGTTTTACACAAAAGTATCAAATGATGGAAATATGGTTCAAATCACAAGGTAAAGATGGCATTTTCGGTGAACTCCCTAGAATTATGTTGGCAAAAAGAATGGAAAGATGTTGTAGGAGTGGACAAGTAGCATGGCAAGCACAATGTTTAGTAACATCTACAACCACAACTAAGACAGTTTATCATATGGACATACAATTAAATCTTGTGCAAACATAGCATGGTTTCCAAAGAAATTCCTTTAGGATTACCTCATAATAGAAGGTTTTAACATATTGTAGAGCTAGAAATAGGAACAAATCCTATAATAACTACAACCCTCCAAGCATCCATGAAGATTTAAGCAAGAAATTGAAAAATAAATAAATAACTTCTTGAGATAGAACTTCTTAGGCCAAGTTCTAGCCTTTTGAATCTTCATTTGTTTTATTAAAAAGGAAAGATGGAACTATATGTATGTGTATAGATTTCAAGGCTTTAAACAAAAATAAAACTATTAAAAATCTATATCCCATTTCTAAAATTGGTGAGATAGATAATGAATTACACAGAATAGTGTACTCATAAATTGCAGTGTTACCCCAAGCTTCTAGGATGGGGACGAGTTTTTGAGATGACAAATTATTTTGCCAAGTCTGGGGACAACAAGGGGGCAGCAAAGGAGATGGCTATATAAATATAGGGAAATTTTAAAATATATAGGGAAATCTGCATATATAAATTACATTCATATGAGAGCAAAGATAAAGCATGCCATTTAAACATCATACAACCTTACAACATTTCAATAGTCAAACTCAATACTCAATATGCTTTCATAATTCGGAATTCATTGTCAATATGCATGTAATATTAAAACAATAACATACAAAATTGAAATACACCCAAAAACATGATTCGGAATTAATTGTCAATAGCAACAAGAACAACAACCCACCTTCCAAATTGAAGCACACTACTATCATTTAAGTGTGATATAAATTGTCAGCGTACACATTATAGGCACAATGTTACAATTGTTTTGGAAGATAATCATTTGCACATTAGTGCCATTACATGAAATTAACATTCCTATGAAATACTAACATGAAAAACCTTGGAAACTGTGTTTGAGATGACTATTGCAGGTTTGACATTGACTCCAAAAAGGGCTGTTATAGATAGTAGATCAATTATATGTCTCCCAATAATCTTCTCACTCTAGAACACATTCACCATAAATCTAAATTGAGGTTACAGCCCTAAAACTACACCTCCAGTTCATAGTAAGTGGACTGATATTAATACTAACATTTTTGCTATACAGTTTTGATCATGACATAGGTCTATTACAACAAGATGACAACTTGATGCAACCTCCAATATTCACCAAATCTTCCACAAAGGACCCCAATCAACACAAAACCAGCCTAGCACTAATGTATTGCCACAAAATGACAGAAAGATGCATGCTACAGGTTTGTAACACACTTTTCATACTTCCCCAAAACCTTGCAAATAGTCTGCTATATGATTATGAGTGTGTAGCATGATTGTAACTACCAAACAATACTAAGCATAACAACTTTGAAGGGAGGCTCACTTGAAATTAAAAAAGAAAGAGTTTTATCAACAAAAATGTATTTTGTAAAGTGTTGATGCAGCCTATCCTAATGGGGACGCTCATCTGTCTTGAGGACTTCCAAGGCATCCCTAGCCTTTCTTGGGACGTATGGCTCCCCCCTGCCCAATTTTAGGTGACGTACACAAGTTTCTGGAACGTCCCATCATTTTTTGAAAATCAAGGATGAGGTAGGGACGTCCCTTGGTCATCCCCCTATCCTGGAGACATCCCGAATATGGGGACGAGAGATCTAAGGCTAGGGACGCATCCCCAAGAAACACTGATAAATTGTTTTGAGATTGAGGTATAATCATTTTTGAGGCAAGAAGATGTGCACAAGACTTCTTTTAAATGTCATTTTGAATATTTTGAATTTTTAGTTATGCCCACTAACTTAACCAATTCTCTTGCCACTTTCCAATTATGTATGAACCATCTATTCAAAAATCAATAGAGAAAGTTTGTGTTAGTATTCTCTTATGATATATTGATCTACAACAAATCATGAGGGGAACGCCTACAACATTTGGATGAAAATTTGAAAATATTAGAACAATAGTCCTTTATGCTAAGGAATCCAAATGTTCTTTTGGTTTAATGGAGATTTCCATTTAGAATGTCATTAGTGCTCAAGGGGTAAAATTCAATCAACAAAGATAGAAGCCATTCTCTTAAATACCTCCTAAGAAAGTCATTTGTCATTGGATGTGAACCAATCAAATGGGGGTATCCATGTGTTCGTCAATGATGATGAGGGTTTGAGTTGTTCAAAATAAACTCCTTTTGATTTGATTCACCCAACTCAAGAATAAATCCCATTGTCCTATGATATTGACCAAAGACCGACCCTAAATGAACTCCCAAGCTTGGCACAAACAAAAACTCAATCATCATATCCACCATTATTTTCCCTTTAGCCTTAAGCAATTAACCCGTGATGTTTGCATTAGATATTAGGGCAATTAGGAAACTATGAAAATGAATTTTTAATTTCAAAAAGCTAGTAGAAAGAATATAGCTTAGATAAAACAAATGCTTGAGGAAATAAAAATTGCTTAAAATCTTGTAGGTACCAAAAATGCTAGTCTTTATTAAACTCAAAAAGACTTGTCTACTACCTTTGACATTTTATCTATGGTGTTTTCTCTAAAAGTACATTTAAGCAATCAATCCTTTTCTGCGATGTAATGGGATTGCTTGCTACCACCTCTAGACAACTTTATTTTGATAGCTAATTGACAATCAAGAGGATCACACCCTTTATATTATAATTTCAACAAAAAATTAAAATAGGTTTTCCTTTGAAGAGGGCATATTCCAAAAAGTACCTTCCTGTGCGATAAATTCAGTAGCCAAAAAACCATCGTTATGGTAGTTGCCTTCTATCATCTGCATGTCAACCTAGCAATATTTACAAAACATAACTTTAGAATAGTGTCATGCCCATAAATTTAATGTCATCATGACACTCATAAACTTCACCTAAGTAATTAACATTTCAATTTATAATAGGAATCTCATTGTATCATAATTGAATCAAAACTCTGTTTCCTAGTTACTTTCGTAAGTGTATAAAATCCATCACTTCATCACAACATTCATAACTCAAAATAACCATAAATTAGAATTCATATTTATATCATAAAATAGTCATCAATAATTCATCACCTAACATTTAACACGAATTGAAATACACATTGCAACCTAATTCATTTCTTGATTTTTATTTTCCTAACAACTCATATCAACATAACTTCCCTAATTGCACATCTCAGCATTTCATCTAAATCGATCATCATAATGCCACTTATAATGTATCATAAAGTCAACATTGTAAGTATAGAGAGCATCATAAAATGTAATGTATTTTGATCTACTAAAATCAAATCTTTGTCAAAAGGGTAGAATATACTAAACTAATCAAAACATTAAGCCAATCACTAGGTCTACCATAACAATAATGGAAATGCTATGACGGGTCTAGGGTGAGGCCTCACATCCTCCCCCCCTAGGCATGAACTTCCTCCTGGAAGTCACGCCACCTAGGGTTAAAGTTCCAGGGTTGACATCTAGCTTAACCTATTGGGTAAATTTTTTTTTATCACTGATCTCATGCAATGAGGAATTTATAATGTAGATTCATGTTAAGGGTATGTTTTACCTTATTTTAATCAATTCTAACATTTGAAAGTATTAACATTGCATGATTGAACTGCTTACCCAATCACCACAATCTAATATTATATTACATAGTTATCATATCTTCTACTAGCAACAATATCACATAAAGTAATTCCATTCAACATACCAATGTTCGATCTGAGGTCACAAGGAAATATGCTAAAACAAGAGACATCTTCCTTACAACATATTCCAAATGTAAGCTAACATCACTCTAGATGTTGGTCCCTATGAATTTCAATATCAGGAGTATAGGTCCAATATTATGCTAAAGGTATCATTTGTCACTCTACAAATCCTTAGTTTGCACCAAATTTATATTATATTTATTGATAATATCATAATATCTATGAAGAAGGATCATAAAGTAATCTTACAAGGACTATGCATATCACAATCCATAAAATACTCCTACAAAGGCTACTAGCATGGTCATAGATAGTGCTAATGACAAGGGTGAACATAGTGTGATGGAAATCTTCTTTATAGTTTCTCCCTATTTATATTAATAAAATATGATGGATTTCCCCAAAAAAAAAATTCTCCCTCATATAACCTACCACAAAAGGACTTTCCAACAATTTCAACCATAAGAGCCTCATCAAATAATCATAAAATTCATAACTTAAAAAAATGAGCACTCCATCAAAATGAGATCCAAAAAGTGGCCACATTGGTAAAAAAAAATTTCGTGAAATAAGTAAAGACAAGTCCTTGAGGAAAATAAGGACATTAAAATAAAGTTTGGCTAAGCAGCCCAACACATAAATTAGTTACTTTTACATTGTTGGCAATCACAAAAATCAACTTGTGAAACAAAGTAAAATAAAAGAAAAATAGATTTAGCAAACCATATTCTACCACAATCTTTACATGAACCATGTGACCTTTTGAGGTCACTAAGAGGGAGACGAGGAAATCACAACATACCTTTATTATGACAATATTGAAAATATACCAATTATGTCCAGACAAGGATAAAGCATTAATGGTCTTCCAAGAAAACATTTATTCAGGAAGAGAGTTAGACGCACAAAAAAATCATGAGACAACTGCAAATTTACTAATAATAGTCTTACTTACTCTATAAGTTCTTTCACTACATCCAATCATATAATCATGGTATTCACATCACAACATCCTCCTCTCCTAGAGAGAAGTTCCCACTAAAATGTGGTTCACTTCTGCCTCACTCTCAACAACATGAACTACATCATCGTACTTACACAACATTTAAATGGCCCACTCACTTAGGGCAGTAAGGCATTAAACAACTCTATTACAATACCTATAAGGATACTAATCTTATGAATATAGGAATGACTAGAGATACAACAATTCTATGAGAACCCTAACTAATATAATTAATACATAGGAATATTTTTAGCATCACAACCCTCAAGAACTTCTCAAGTGGTTCTATTTGGTGAGTTGGCACTTGATGTCCACCACTACATTCCTAGCTAATGGAACTAGTCACTCACTCAAGGTACTTCACATACAACTTTACTCATCACAAAAGGCATTCTAATAGTTAATTTATATTACTGTACATATGTTTCATTATGTTTCCATACTACTCTCAATATTACCACTTAATATCCACTTTACACAACATTCACAAGCATACTACATTGACTCATGAGGAGGGTTTCCTATGGTTTAAAGACAAATAACATGTTATACTTTAAGAGTCTGATGACT
Organism: Chamaecyparis obtusa; assembly: GCA_027943335.1. Lineage (NCBI taxonomy): Eukaryota > Viridiplantae > Streptophyta > Pinopsida > Cupressales > Cupressaceae > Chamaecyparis > Chamaecyparis obtusa. The sequence continues at coordinate 113,656 of BSBK01006712.1, forward strand.
ATCCATAAAGATTTAGTGAATCATCATCACAATTATGACTTATGTTTGTTTAGGTCAAGTTCTCCATCTTATTGGACTCATTAAGGCACATCCATCCAAAGGTTTTATATTCTCATTTGTCATTCATATATAGAATGTCTCAGAAGAAAATTCTATTTTATAGCAGGTGATTTACTTTTGAGCTAACTCTACAATGCACAAGGGACTACCCAAACGTAAAACCCCTAAATTATACATTATTCTATTTATAAATGCAGTAACAAGGTTCCAATTTACTTGTGCACTTAATAATTACAACAACATAGGATAGCCAAGTTATCTATGCTAGATTAAATGTATATTATCTTTGTCGGCTCCATTTTAGTCTCAAAAATTATCATTGATTGTCCAAAGTTTCATTACATTACAAATTATTTATTTACAACATACTGACAAGGTCATTAATTCATAGCTAACATCTACCTCCTCGTAATTCATAATTGTCTTACAATATATAAGGACACAAAAGAATCTTAGGTTACCTTTCTACCTTGACCCTTATATCACCTTGGAAGTGTATCTCGATGAGGGTCCCCTTATTTAATTACCAAATGAATCTTTTACACATGCTTCGTCTTCATACTATTACCGTATTATAGTCATTAAGAAAAGAGTTTGTTTGGTAATTTGATACTAATTTCTTAAGAATTCCCCTTAAGTTCTATTCATGAACTTTGAAGGAATTCCTAGGTAGTTGAATCTTCCATTACTTATCTATATTAGCCTTCGCTCTCATATCTCCAAGGTGGGGTTGTCATGTGTTGATCGTTCTTTTGGCCAAGTTACACTTTACATCTTTATTCCTAGGGTACTCTTCTGTTATTAACATATGCTTGATCAAGTATTTCTTATTAATGTTGAGAAGAACATATCAGACAATTTATGCTGCCTAGACTCTCAATAAAGAAGTTTCTAAATGTTTCCTCACAAGTAGTTTAGGTTGCTAGCACCACCATAACAACATTACCATCATAAATAATAAGGTTTTAAATTATGAACAAGATAAGGGCAGGTGGTTCCAATGTTGAGCATTGGTATACCCTCTAATTTCTTCTCTATTCAAGTATTATGTGAATCCTTCAACAACTAATGCTTTCCTTGATACGTGTTGAGTGTATAATCATGTCTTAATCTTACTTAATAATGTGGTCAAAATAATTGTAATTTATGTACCCATCGATACTGAACATAATCTGTCTATAACCCTCTAAATTTATTCTTCTAGGTATACTCATTATATTAGTTTATATGAACTAGGAAACGGAGTTTTGATTCGATTATGATACGATGAGATTCCTATTATAAATTGAAATGTTAATTACTTAGGTGAAGTTTATGAGTGTCATGATGACATTTAATTGCAATTGAATATGTATGCAATGATTATGTTTCAAGTTTAATTTAGTGATGAATTGTATATTTCATGATGAGTTGTATGTAGGTTAAGGATGAACGATTATCATCATGTGAATTATGAAATGACAAATGAATTTATCTTGATTATTAATGTTATGAATTTACATCTTTTACTTCTTTGGACTACTAATATTGGACTTGAGTGTGCAGGGAAATAGGCCATGGTAAATTCGGGGAATCATCACAGAGACTAATGTGAAAATCCATTTGAACCAAGGTTACTTCTAGTGAGAAGCCAAATCTCGTTATAATGTTTTTAATTTGTAAAAGTATGATGCATGGATGTATTTGATTTATTTGTAATTGTAATTGTTATTTATGTTTAGGAATGCCCAAGTGGATATGCCACATGGTTGTGATGTGTCTTTTTGTGTTTGTGTCACTTGACACATGTGTGTGCATGTGGCCATGACATGTCCACTTGGGGATTGGTTGAACACCAACCTAGGAAGGTACCCTTTAGGATCCCCATGAAAATCACTTGGATTGGGAGCTTGAGGTGTTGTCATATCTTTGAATTTCGAATTTTAACTTACCATGCACTTTTGGAGGGTTGAAAAGGTGTCTATGGGATGAATTATTATTGACTATTTTATGATAGGAATGCAATATTATCCATGGGAGTTTGTGTAGCTCCTAGGTCTTTTTAGAGGGGACTCTTCTTTTGAAAAAGTTTGACACCCACTCTGTAGTTTTGGAGACTCAGCTAGTTTGGAGAACCTTGGAAAGTGGATAGCTCTTCATCAACTATCTTCCATTAGCTTGGAGCAATGTTGGTGGCATTCTACACTTAGTTATTTTAGTTTCCTTGTTCATGTTGAGAGGATGAACTCTCTTGAATGTATTTTCCTTGTATGCATAATGTAGGTTTTATTCCTCTTGTGTTGTATAGCTTGATGTTATTGTGATAATGGAGGTTTTGAGATTCTTTTGTTGTTGTATTTTGAAGTTCTTGTGTTGTGAAAATGTAGTTTTCTTTATATATATTATGAGAATCATGAGCTTGTTGTTGAGCATGATTCTTGTATTGTCAATGTGAAGTTTCTTGGTTGTTCTTGAAGTTTTCTTTCTTTCATGTGATGCATTGTTTTGATTTAGGGAGTACTCAAGGCCATACTCACCCTTGGGAGGGAAGAGTAGCCTTGAGGGTGAAGGGTTTGCTGGGACATACAAGAGTGTAGAGTTTCTCCTTGGAAAGGAGAGGGATGCAACATGGATGTATGGGATCCATGTAGCCATCTCTATTTTTAAGATTTGTATTTTGGGGGCCATAAGGAGTTGTGAAAATTGTGTTTGTGGAGAGAGATTTTTAATGAGGAAGCCAAGTGATGGCTTAGCTCTCATCAAAAGATGTGCTTCTCCTCTTGGATATGGTTCCACCTTCACCCAATTTGAGTCTTGTTGAGACTCTTTGTGATAAACTTGGAAGGGAGTTTTCTTGTAAATTATGTTTACGTTTTTATGTTTGTGGATTTCCATGAGTGTTCTCCTTGCCTTTGTGATGGTTCCCCTAGCTCGGGGGTGGCTTCATAGAAGCCTAGGTTGGGAGGTGAGCACTCCTTGGCCTATGTAATTTATTTGCAAGTTTTTAGAGGCTATGATCTTGTGGATAAAGACTCTTGGAGAGGACTTCTTTGCTGATTTTGAATCCATAGCTTTGTGTAGATTGGAATACTTGAATCTCCAATCCAAAACTTGTATATTTGTAGTTCGTATTAAGTTCTTTGAGTGTTAAATGAGAGTATTTCTTCTCTCTTTGTAATAGATCCATTTGTTCAAATGTGGTGTTGTTGAAGTTTGAAATGAAGTTTGTATTGAACTTTTGATTCCATTCAATATCAATTTGTAGGAAGACTATCAACTTGCTATTGTTACATGAATACTTTGGTATAATGGAAAATGAGTTTTATTTCATTGCAATATAATGGATTTGTTAGCTTTTGATGAAAAAAAAAGCAGAACAGTTTTCCCCATTGATAAATGGCATTAATATTGTATTAGAAATGAGAAGACTTTAGAAAATGAAAAGAGAGTTATCAAAATATTATCAATCTTGTATTGAGATCATTATATGTAAATGTTATTTGAATTCAAGCAATGAATCAATCACTTTCTCTCACCCTCTATTTTTGCAAAGTAAATTGATAACTTGTCATGTTATTTTGGATGAGAAACCAATAGTTTAGTTGCACAAATGAATAAAAATTAGATCTCTAGAGCACTACTATAAAGAAACTATAATGTAGAAATGAAATCAATTTCACCTCCTATAATAAGCTAAATCATCCAATTTAATTCAACTCTATAGGAGAAAATAAATGCAACTCAACAAGTCAAAAAAAAAAAAAAACTCAACTAATGGCAAATAAAGACATATAGATCTCTGAAAAATGTATGGGAAAATTTTCCCATACATTTCTTTACCACAGTCAATATAATAATATATAATTTGTCCACTTGTTTTCTAAAACAAATTAAACATAATAAACCCACACTCTATCATAAGCTTTCCCCTTATTGGCACATAAGAAGGAAAGTATTTTATTGCAAACTTAATCTACATTATCTGATGTCATGTCAATCCCATCTCACCTACGTTCATGCTGCAAAACTTGACTTGGTTTAATTAATTATCCTTTCTCCTTTACCCAAAATCCCTTCCATCAAGTACTTGACTGTCATAAATTCCTATGTTGCTTTTTCCTTTGCCAAACTATCTAACCCTTTACCTGCGTGAGTTTTGGCTAGGCCTATGGGAATGGAATGGGGTGGGACCCAAACTCCCAAATCCCCATGCTTCCCCCAACTCTCTTCTCCTTAGTACATGCTAGTTTTGTTTTAAAAAAAATATCCCATCCCTTCCCTTGCGTGAGCTTTGCTTGGATAGACGGGTCACCTTTTTGGTGGGACCCCCAAATCATCTCTAAGCTGCCCCTTGTTTCCAATGCATGCTTGTGGGGAGTGGGGATATTCTTTATAGGATTTTTATTAAGTTTTGTTTTATTAATTGCTGCTCACCTTTTGATTGGTTTATTGGTTTATAGAAATGTTAGTTTAGTAAGTAAAGTGAATAGATTCGTAGGGTGAGGAGATAGTCTAGTAAGGGCTAGACTTAGTAGAGTTTTATAGGGTCATGATTAGGACCTTATATAGTTTTAGTCATAGCCTTTTTTGGTTAATTATTGAACTAATAGTTAATAATCCTTTTTTTAGTGATTAGTCTTTTTTTTGGTTTATTATTTGAACCATGGATTATTATTTAGTTGGGATTTAATATTTAATTTTGTTATTGAATGATTAATTAATTAATTTGATTATCTAATAGTTTATTAATTAGTAGAATTATGATACGATGAGATTCCTATTAAATAAATTGAAATGTTAATTACTTAGGTGAAGTTTATGAGTGTCATGATGACATTTAATTGCAATTCAATTAATTAGTATTTCAATTCGTGTTAAATGTTAGGTGATGAATTATTGATGACTATTTTATAATATAAATATGAATTCTAATTTATGGTTATTTTGAGTTATGAATGTTGTGATGAAGTGATGGATTTTATACGCTTACGAAAGTAACTAGGAAATGGAGTTTTGATTTGATTATGATATGATGAGATTCCTATTATAAATTGAAATGTTAATTACTTAGGTGAAGTTTATGAGTGTCATGATGACATTTAATTGCAATTGAATATGTATGCAATGATTATGTTTCAAGTTTAATTTAGTGATGAATTGTATATTTCATGATGAGTTGTATGTAGGTTAAGGATGAACGATTATTGTCATGTGAATTATGAAATGACAGATGAATTTATTTTGATTATTAATGTTATGAATTTACATGTTTTATTTCCTTGGACTATTGATATTGGACTTGAGTGTGCAGGGAAATAGGCCATGGTAAATTCGGGGAATCATCACAGAGACTAATGTGAAAATTCGTTTGAACCAAGGTTGCTTCTAGTGAGAAGCCAAACCTCGTTGTAATGTTTTTAATTTGTAAAAGTATGATGCATGGATGTATTTGATTTATTTGTAATTGTAATTGTTATTTATGTTTAGGAATGCCCAAGTGGATATGCCACATGGTTGTGATGTGTCTTTTTGTGTTTGTGTCAATAGCTTTATCAGACTATAACCATATGAGAGACTCACATTTCTACCTCATTCTTGAAGCTATCAAAGATGAGAGTGCTAACCTAAAAGACACCTTTAATGGCAACCAATCTCATTGGGCATATTCCAAAAGTACCTTCCTGTGCGATAAATTTAGTAACCAAAAAACCATCGTTATGTTGGTTGCCTTCTATCATCTGCATGTCAACCTAGTAATATTTACAAAACATAACTTTAGAATAGCTTTATCAGACTATAACCATATGAGAGACTCACATTTCTACCTCATTCTTGAAGCTATAAAAGATGAGAGTGCTAACCTAAGAGACACCTTTAAAGGCAACCAATCTCATTGGGTGTTCAACAAACTCCAAAACATGTGATGCCTTCATCCTCCTCCAATCCTTTTTCTATAGGAGACCAATGTTGATGTATGTAGCATCGGTCAGATAAATAAAACTGATTATATAATTATTATGAGAATTAAATTATTATATATACATATATATATTAATATATTTAATAATTGATATTATTTATATTAATATATATATGAAAGTTAATCTTTTATTTGTTCTTATAATGATTATATAGTTAAATTAATAAATTAGATTAATGAATAGATATGTCTCGTGAAGGGTCATGCCTCTTCTTGTCTTTACCATGTATATATACAAGAGATCGGTGCATTTGGAAAGTACATACTTTGACAGCAGTGCAATTATATTTGCAGCGATCTAAAAACTTAACATGGTATTAGAGCCAAGCTGCAAATGTTAGAATGGTAAGAGGATCAATCAAATACCATTCATTGAATAAAACAAAGGAGGAAGTTAAACAGCGATTCCAAACTTTAACATAAATATAATGAAGATCATCGATATGATGAAGAGCATTTAAATAGTGACTACATAAATGATTTCAGCATGGACAGAGACATGATTGGAGGCATATTCGATAGACATTTACAACGATCTTTCTGGTGCTGAGCAATCTTGGACAATGGAACCTCATGATTCATTCAACTAGAATAATGATTTAAGTGAGAGGACTAGGCGGTGGGAATGAATTGCTGGCGAGGCAAAACGAGCAAATGATGATGTGGATGTTGATTGGAATTGAATCATCTGATTGCAATGATATCTCAGTGGTTATGTTTGTGTTCAAGCAGACTCCACTATATGATGCAATGACATAAATGCATGACGATATGGATATATGACATGAAAACATAGATGTATATTAGGCGATGGCAGAGATGGTAATAAAATCATTGAGGCTGAATGCAGATGATCGCAGCTCAAGGACAGACTATTGTGACAATTATATATTCGCAGTGTACTTCAATTAATGATATCGATGACTGTGATTGTAGGTTCGCCAATCAGAAGTATGATCGCATAGCAATGTATTGATGTCTTGTTCAGCTATTACTTATGCGATAGACATTTCCTCTATGTCATAACAAATTGAAGAGTACAACAACACCATCCATGAAGGATCATTCCGATGACTTGGTGCTAGCACACAATGTCACGACTTCCATGTATTTTGTCTTTTCTATAGTAGTAACAAGACTTAGCGAAGTTTCCATCATACGTAACATAACAATGGTGATTGTAGCAATGTCAAAACCTGTTACTAGTGATGGTTTCTTATTTGCATTCATCGAACAATAGGAGGAGATTCGTACCCTAAATTCAGAGTGACATGTCATTGTTGCTGCCTGAAGGCTAGAGACCAAATGGGCGGATTTCTTAGCTGAATTTCATTTAGTCGAGTGCTGCAAAGGCTATTGATAAGCTCAAAGAGACATGGTCTCCTTTGTTCTATCGTTGCAAACTAATGCAGTCAATGACACATTCCAACATTGGAACATTCCTGAAGGTTGGAGCTTAAACAATATGAAGCAGTTCATGTTTATTGCATGTTCTAAAGATATATTCATACTCCAACACAACCAAAGATATATTCATACTCCAACACAACCAAAATTAAAAGAGGTTTCCAAAATATCCAAAGAGACACACACATCACAGCCAGTGCTATTATATTTGCAACGATCCTAAATCTTAACCAATTTGGAGGTATCTAATCTGTTGGTATAGATGGTCATTCGCTGAGTCTAGAACATACAAGATTTTGGTGTCATGAAGAAATGAAAAAATTGTTGATGCCCATTACTTCTATGATGCCATTTCAATTGCAGAATGATTGTATAAATCTGAACATTACAATAAATCATTCTCAGATTAGAGTTTGCACTTAAGACTCATCTAGGAAGGGGACTGGTAGCTACACAAATTGTAGTCCCTCTTACTTCATTTCCAGTTCATTTGCTATAAGATAATCTGGATTGTTACCAATAAATATAGTGATGGTTGTATGCAATAGTATATACACAGTTCCCCTTTTAACTTCCTTTGAAATACCAACAAGTAGCTCATTGAAACTCATACCTGGAAACAAGCAAACTGATTGGCAAGCATCTAGTTGTACTTGGCAAGTGCATAATCAATATGTACAATATTAGAAGAAATTTGAGAGGACATTGTGGTGACATCAGTCTAATGTATTTTTCCATAATTATTGGAATACAAGAACTGATAGTTTTATTTCACAGCGTGGCATTCTGAATGGTGATAAGTGTAACTTGTAATGGTGTAGCTGCTATCGGTACCTGGAAAAGTATCAGACCTTGTCTTACTAAAGCTGAATTTTTATTGTATTGATACAAGGGTGATTGTACAGAGATTGTTATGTTAGAGGTGTGATATTTCTTTTACTGCAAACACACTTGGAAAAGATCAGATGCATGATCATTGGATGCTTAGAGTACTATAATGTTTTGATGTTTTTTATTGTGATACATCACTCTCTGTGATTGAAGTGAATATTGTTTATAACCTTATGCAAAGAAAAAGGGGCCTGCTCAAGTTGTCCTTAAGGATTGAGTTGAGACATCTATCGAAGAAGAAGAGTCTAAACAAATGGTGATCAGTTTCTTTGAAAGGGAGAAATTAAAATTTAGAGGGAGTCTGACAATCCATTATAGACAACCTTAGGAAAGGGGGTTAGGAGGTTGATGCACGATATTGAGCTTCAGAGGGAGCAACTAAAGGTTCTACATTTGTGGACATCTGAGAATCTTGATTCAGAGGGAGCTAACCATGTCAAGATGGGTTCCTTAGTGATCAATAGCTAGAGGACTGTGATTCATAGGATGGAATTTCAGCATCAGTGATCTATTATTGTTGTATCTTATAGAGATTCCTTATCACTATGTAAGAGATATAGTAGAAAGGAAAGTGATTCAGTTGGAATATATTAGTACAAGAGATCAAACTACAGACATTCTTACCAAAGCACTTCCCAAGGAGAAAGTTGATCATGACAGATCCAAGCATATTAAAATTCCTTACCATTATGTAAGAGATATGGTAGACAGGAATACTGTCAAGTTAAGATACATTTGTACAACAAATCAGACAATAGATATTCTTACCAAACCTCTCTCTCGAGTGAAGATAGATCACTTCAGAAAAGGACTTGAGGTGATGATCTTTGTGATAATGAATAGACATTCTATGAGATGAAGATCTCTAAGATAATGTTCTACAATAGTAGGGAACTATTGGCAGATCTAGATGAATTAAAGATCATATTGTGATATAGACATTTCTATGCCTATGAGTCACAATTTGGATAAAGGAAGAATTTAATCATTCTCTAGATTTTATCCTTTGTACTGGCAAATCTTAATTCAGGATCATATTGTGATATAGGCTTGTCAGTGCCTATGAGTCACAATTTGGATAAAGGAAGAATTTAATCATTCTCCAAATTTTATCCTATGTACTAGCAGATCTTAATGCAGGATCATATTGTGATATAGGCTTGTTAGTGCCTATGAGTCACAATTTGGATAAAGGAAGAATTTAATCATTCTTCAGATTTTATCTTGTGTATTGCATCATATGTAATACTATTAAATCACAAGTATTAGTGATAATTCATATTATAGGTTTAGTAATATGACAAAGTATCATGTGTACCATGATACTACATGCTTGGAAGAATCAGATAGATATAGAGTACAAATCTATGCTTAGTCATCATAATGATGTTGCTAGATATGTTTCTCTCATTTATATTATCAAGTTAAGAGGGAGTGTTAAATCCTGATAACTTGATCATACTAATGTTCTGATTTTTTTAGATTAGACAAATCTAAAATGCATGTAATTTCCTTTATATATGGCCTCATGATAAATACATCTCCCTAGAATAGATCGGCGATTTTCTAGGCATATTTATATGCCTTGTATTTGACTATTGTAGTTAATTGATAATTAACTATTAGTTAATGGACAAGGGTGTCGATTTGTAGCTCAGAGGAGGTTGTTTCATGGAGGGCTGACCTAGAAGGCGTTGTGTCTTATGAAAATACAAGACCCTTGGTTAATATATACGTAGAACATCCATCTTGTGTACATTTCTGAGAAGTGACGACTTCTTAGACAATGAACACTTGTATTTGATGTTACAAGGTGACCATCTTGTAATATTGATTCGTTATGGTAGACATTATGATATGTCAGTGCACATACCATAATAGGGTTATATGTAAGGGGGATGTAATGTTCTCTAATTACTATATCCTTGTATCACGATCTGAGGTGATATGAAAATCAGGTATCACAATCTAAGGTGATTCCTCGTATCACATGTTTAGTGATATGTAAAACTGGGTATCATGTGTCAGGTGATTCCTCATATCACATGTTTGGTGATGTGTAAAATTGGATATCACATGTGAGGTGATTCCTCATATCACATGTTAGGTGATATGTAAAATTGGGTATCACATGTTAGGTGATTCCTCATATCACATGTTAGGTGATATGTAAAACTAGGCATCACATGTTAGGTGATTTCTCATATCACATGTTAGGTGATATGTAAAACTAGGTATCACAAGTCAGGTGATTCCTCATATCACATGTTAGGTGATATGTAAAACTGGGTATCACATATTAGGTGTTTCCTTATCTCACGAGTTATGTGATACTTATCATCATGTGTTATGTGATATTTGCCTTCACGAGATATGTGAGATTTCTTATCACAAGAAATGTGATATATGATTTTATCTTCCCTAGCTAAGAGGGAGTGTTGATGTATGTAGCATCAGTCAGATAAATAAAACTGATTATATAATTATTATGAGAATTGAATTATTATATATACATATATATATATATATATTAATATATTTAATAATTAATATTATTTATATTAATATATATATGAAAGTTAATCTTTTATTTGTTTTATAATGATTATATAGTTAAATTAATAAATTAGATTAATGAATAGACATGTCCCATGAAGGGTCATGTCTCTTCTTGTCTTTACCATGTATATATACAAGAGATCGGTGCATTTGGAAAGTACATACTTTTACGGCAGTGCAATTACATTTGCAGCGATCTGAAAACTTAACAACCAATAATAATAAATGGTCTCTCTTCCCAACTTGTGACACCAATGTTCACCAGCAAAGTTCCAACAATAGCATTTCAAAAGCATAGATAACAAGCATAAGAACCTCATTGAAACCTCAAAGGAATTGATGTTTAAACAGAGTATCCGACATCTTTTCAATCAACTCTTTTGCCTCTGCAAGATCCAACATGACCATAGAAAATATTGGTTGACCCTATAAGAGTGGTCAAAGATCATGAATGCTTCTCCTGACACCCACTAGACTGCATACACAAGAACACTGCTCCTCATCTTCAAAACTTTCTTTAGCCTCTTCTTTGAAATACCTGCTAAGAAAGTCATCTATCACTGGTTGCAGACCAACGAAATGGGTGCATCCACAGGGTCTAGTGATGGTATCAAGGGATTGCATTGTTAAATTTTAACAATACAATGCTTTGATTTATTTAATTCACCTTGCTCAGTATCAATTCCCAACATCCTATGACGGCAGCCATCAACTCTACATCATCAATAATTGTTATGCCCCATTAATGTTCAATCAATTTTATAATGTCTTGATAATTAGCTCATCCTAAACTCAACTGACATTTTAAATTTTAAATTTTAAATATGGTCATGGCCCTGCTTTAGAACTTATAATGTATTCCTCATTAATGTATATAGCAGCCAATCCTACAATATCAGCCATCAACTCTACATCATCAATAATTGTTATCCCCCATTAATGCTAAATCAATTTTATTATGTCTTGATCATTAGCTCATCCATCTCAGCTGATATTTTAAATTTCAAATCTGGCATGGCCCTGCTTTAGAACTTATAATGTATTACTCAAACTTATAATGTATTCCTCACCAATGTATATAGCAGACAACATGTTGACCTCTTCATGTAAATTCCAATTACTCCAGATAGGCCAAACATTTTAGGAGAATGTTATTGATTTTCCAGTTTGGCATTTTTTCTTCCCATTTCCATTTTCCCCTGATGACAATCATTGAATTTCTATCAAATTTCAACTTTGCTGCATCTAAAAACTTTGCAAATTTGCATACTAAGAGATGGGGCTTGTGCTATAGTTTCATTATTAGTCCCTTCAGTGAGATTCTTTTATGCCACCCCAATTATATTTCATCTTTAATGCTACAATTTCCTTCAAATACCTTAGTTCTCTTGACAGTCCATCCACGTTCAACTTTGACCATCCATGGGAAGGGGAACTCTATTGGAGTCCTCTAAGCTTTGCAGAATTAACTCATCCATCTCTATTAATGGGAAAACTTTAAGCTCCTGTCAGTTTACAGGTTATTTAGCAAGAACTTTAACATCTATCAATAAGATGATTGATGCATCATGCAAGTTTGCATGTTATTTTTAGCTAAGATAGTTGTACAAAGGGCAAAAGAGTTATGGTATTGCCAATGGTGGGAAGACTTTATTTTAAAGTTTTAATCATAAGTCAAAATATTAATAGCAAAAATATCTTAAAAATAAATGAATTGAAGTGCAAGATGATTAAACTGTGATAGCCCCTAAATATTTAATAAATATATATTAATTGTATATGTATCAATTAATAATTAAATAATTGAATATATTATTATTACATAAATGATTGAATAAATAACAAATTATCAATTAATAAATATATATTAAACAAACCAATTATTATTAATAAATTAATTATCATTAATCAATGATTATTCTTAATTAATAAATGGTTAGCATTACCTGCATCAAATGGTAAAAGAGCTATTATGATTAGAATAAGACAAAATGATAATTGAAATAAAGTTGATATATACAATTACCAAATGGAAACACCAAGCTAATATTGACGTAGAAAGGAAACCACGAATAATATGTTAAGCATCGATTCCGATCATGTATCCCACATAGAGATCAAATGAGATTCAAACATATCAATAGACATTTCCAGCAATTACCACTGAATGGTATCGATCCATTGCAAGTGATACGATAACTATTTTCATGAGGAATCAATTATATAGTGATTGACGAAATCCACGCCAATAATCACTTGCAAATAATTTGTTAAGTAATAAACAAACAGTTATGAAATAATATAATCAAAACTGAAGTGGTATCATTAAGCAAAGATAATCAAGGAGATGGGACGCATCCCATTCTCATGTCTATTCGATCCTCAAGTGCGGGTGTATAACGACATTCCAATTGTCTTTTCAGAACATCGAATACATATTAATTCCCTTTTCTTATCCTATTGGATATGCTCTGTTTAAAGCCAACAGCCTAATCGGCTTTACTGGTGCAAGTACGAACAGCATATATCAGAGACAGCATTCATTGATAACCAGACACAGCAATATCAGGAATATATATATATATATATATAAACTTACATATATGTAACATTTATATATAGATTAGTAATAATAAATCACAAGTACATATATATGAACTAATATATATATTGAATTTATATAATACATAAAGATACAGGAATACAGTTATATACAGTGATGTCATAATTATACAGTAATACAATTATATACAGTCATGTAAACTAGGACAGACAGGTGTATATATATATATATATATATATATATAAATATAAGATGATTATGTGATTTGCTGTCAGCAGTCAATTAACTAATGCTGATAATACTATTAATGGCTAAAATATATATATGGTCATATATATATTATAGTATTAATATTAGATGTGGTAGTAAGATTATAAATATATAATAAGATTATAATATTAATATTGGATATATATATTAAGATATATACTGTTATCTATATATATATATATATATATATATATATATATATATAGATAATCAGAAACATAAGGGCTAACATATAGGCCATTTGTATATGTTAAGAAATTTAGATCTGAAGATGCTTAAGAATACTAAGATGCTGTGGGAAACAATTGCCGTTGTAATTGATTGATCCCACAACATATATTTAATATTTATATTGAACCGAAAAGGTGGTAGGAATTAAAAGTCATGACTTATCATAATATAAGTCACGACTGTTGTTTTAATTAAACTAACTTTTAATTTAAACTGACTGCACTAAAGTTACGACAGTCATTATACTATCGTGACTGTCATATGTGAACAGTCACGATATTATCGTGACTGCCACATATGCCAGTCACGATAGATATCGTGACTTTATACTTACGGCAGATAATACAATTAATACCACTTACGACAGTCAACATACTTTGACAGTTATATTAAAACCGATTCAATATTATATATTATATGTATTACGTAATATATATATATATATATATATATATATATATATATATATATATATATATATATATATATATATATATATATATATATTATGATTATTTAATATATCAAATATATATATTATATCTTCAATTTAATATATATATTGTATTTCATTATATATATGTATATATAATATGTCATTTTATTAAACACGAACGAACATATTTTAACACTCCCTCTTGAGAGAGAGTTTGCCATCTTTGAAGAGTTTTCATATCATGGTAAGTTATCACACACAATAAGAATATACATGTTAAGATGTCCGGACCAATCCGGCTCAACCCTTTTCAGGAGTCTATCTTAACAATTGTTACACAACAAGTGATAACACTAGTAGTAAGATGTCCGGACCGATCCGGCTCAACCCTTTTCAGGAGTCTATCTTAACAGCTATTACACCACAAGTGATAACACTAGTAACAAGATGTCCGGACCAATCCGGCTCAACCCTTTTCAGGAGTCAATCTTGAAACCTAGTTACTATTTTCAAGATCGTCACCTTGAAATAGTAACCGATACACAGAAGATCGTCATCTTCACAATTTTGAAATATTTCAATTTATATATGTATATTCATGAATAATATGTACATCAATAATTACATTTGGACTAAACCAATTTTCTTTCGGAAGAACTCAATCTTCACCCTTGCAAGGGATTTAGTGAAAATATCAGCATTTTGTTCTTCAGTGCTGATGTAGACTAGTTTAATGATTTTCCTGTCTACCATATCTCTTACATAGTGATATGGAATCTCTATGTGTTTTGACCTATTGTGAAATACAGGATTTACAGAGAGCTTGATACAACTCTGATTATCACAATGAATAATAGTAGGTAATAGGGGTTTACCAATTAGGTCAAAAAGTAATTTCCTTAACCATACTGCTTCTCTAGCTCCCATAGATGCAGCCATGTATTCTGCCTCCGTTGAACTCTGAGCTACAGCTGATTATTTTTGACTAAACCAAGAAATAATAGCCAAACCCAAACTGAAACAAACTCCTGTGGTACTTTTACGATCAGTGGAACTCCCTGCCCAATCAGAATCTGAATAACCTTGAAGTTGAATTTCAGTTTTGTCATATTTTAGTCCAAGTTCACTTGTACCTTTTAAATATCTCAATATGTGCTTAGCTGCCATTAGATGAATCCGTTTAGGTTCACACATAAAGTGACTTAGAACATTCGTGGCATAGCAAATATCAGGACGAGTATTCACCAGATACATGAGAGATCCAATTATCTGTCTAAACAGTGTAACATCTGCAGGTTCTGAATTTTCTGCTTCATCCTTTAACTTTTGAAGATTTGTCTCCATGGGTGTAGCTAGGGGTTTACACTTTGCCATACCAAATCTGTTCAGAATGTCAGAAATATATTTCTTTTGACTAAGAAGAATGTGATCTTTGTTTTGAATAATTTCAAGACCTAGAAAATAGTGTAGTAGGCCCATATCCTTCATATCAAATTCAGCTATTAGGTCCTTTTTACATTTATCAATTAGGTGGTCTTCTCCTGTAATGAGCAAATCATCAACATAGAGAACTAGAATTATCATGTCTCCTTTTTCAATTTTGAAGTATATATTAGGATCTGCTATATTCTTAGAGTACTCTAATTTGTTCAAGTACTGATCTATTCTTTCATACCATGCTCTGGGAGCTTGTTTGAGCCCATAAAGAGCTTTCTTTAACTTGCATACATATATTTCTTTGTCATGAGTGAGAAATCCTTCTGGTTGTTCAATGTAAACTTCTTCCTCAATTTTACCATTTAAGAATGCAGTCTTGACATCCATTTGATGTACTTTCCATCCTTTAGATGCTGCAATGGCAAGTATGGTTCTGACAGATGTGTATCGGGCTACTGGAGCAAAAGTTTCCTCATAATCAATACCTTCTTTCTGTGAAAAACCTCTAGCAACAAATCGAGCTTTATGTTTATCAATACTGCCATCAGGAGCATACTTGATTTTGAATAGCCATTTTGATGATACTACTGACTTATGTTTAGGTCTAGGAACAATGTCCCATACATCATTTTTTAGAATGGACTGATATTCTTCAATCATTGCTTCTCTCCAGGCTTGTTTTGATAATGCTTTCTCAACACTGACCGGTTCTGATTCTGAGGGTTCAGTTAGAAGAGCAGTGTAACATTTTTGTGTTCTAGTTCTTTTGTTTTCTCTGGAGATTTGTGTTGGTTCCACATTATTTTCTTCAAGCATTTTTCTGGCCCATAATGGTCTCTTTTTATTATGGTCTAAATCAGATGGTTCAGAATCAGAGATTTCTTCTTCATTATTTGAGTCCATGTTTGAATTGTTATATTCATTTTCTCCCTCAATTGAGAAATCTTTGTCAGGGCTTATAAGGCTGATGTCTTCATTATTTGAGGATGAGAAGTTTTCTTCAAATTTTACATCTCTGCTTATTTCTACTGATTTCTGATTAGGGATATAGATTCGATATCCTTTAGAGTCTTCATTGTAGCCTAGAAAAATACCTTTCTTACCAGAAGGTTTCAATTTAGTTCTTTTCTCCTTTGGTACATGTATATATACTGGACAGCCAAATACTCTTAAATGACTAAGATCAGGTTTAACTCCTGTGAATACTTCTTCTGGTGTGGTATTTTCAAGTATCGCATGTGGACATCTGTTTTGAATGTAAACTGCAGTGTTGGAAGCTTCTGCCCAGTAAGATATATGAATATTATGATCATGCATCATGGATTTTGCTGCTTCAATGATGGTCCTATTCTTTCTTTCTGCTACTCCATTCTGTTGAGGGTTATAAGCTACAGTATACTCCCTCTTAATCCCAATAGATTTACAATAGTTTTTGAAGTTATCAGAAGTAAATTCACCACCATTGTCTGATCTAAGAGTTTTGATTTTCTTATTGGTTTGATTTTCTACTAATGCTTTGAGTTCTAGAAATTTTGCTAGAACTTTACATGACTCTTTAAGTTTTAAAAAATATATCCATGTTTTCCTAGAATAATCATCTACGAATATTAGATAATATAGGGCACCAGAGAAGGAAGGAGTAGACATAGGGCCACACATATCAGTGTGAATGAGTTCTAAAACACTATTTGTCTTACGTTCACTTGTGGGAAAAGATTTTTTAATGTTCTTTCCTAATGCACATCCTTTACAAATACTAGAGTGATCAGATTTTAGAGAAGGTATACCAAAAGTGATTTTATGCAGGGTAGGAAGGGCACTATATCCAATGTGTCCTAGTCTTTTGTGCCAAATTTTATTATCTTGTTGTGTGTTGTGAATTAGAGCTGATTTCTGTTCATTACATAGTTTGAACAAGCTGCCTTCTCTGGACCCTATGTGTATTGCATTTTTTATGTTCGTATTTTTGTTCCAGATAAGAACCTTTTCTTCATTAAAAGTTACCCTATATCCTTGATCAGCTAGTCCAGATATAGAGATTAGGTTTCTCTTTATTCCAGGTACATATAATACTTCTTGTAACTGTAGAGTGACTCCGTCTCTTATCTGTATCAAATAGGTCCCAATTCCTTTTACCGGATACGTGGAGTTGTCACCAATAGTTACTTCTTCTGAAGAGTTTCCAGAGAGGGTTTCAAACTGATCTCTGAATCCAGTGATGTGTCTTGATGCACCACTATCTATTATCCAAGTATTTTTATTTGAATTTAGTTCACTTGCTAATGCTAGATAAAAAAGTGAGTTTTCTGGTCTTTTCACTTCTGCTAGGGCTGCTTGAATTTTCTGTCTTTCTGGACAGTATTTGTGAAAATGTCCAAATTTGTCACATTTATGACATTTTACTTTGGAGAGATCCTTCTTGAAGTGATGTTTTCAACTATTTGAATTTGAGAATTTCCTCTTCTTTTTCTGAGATGATTTAACATGAAGGGCTTGTACTTCATTCTCATTTTTAGTCCCCATTCCTCTGGATGCTAATCTAGATTCTTCTTGAGTACAGTCGTTCTTTAATTGTTTGAATCTAGGTAAGGGTGGTCTTGTACTAATGCACTAAATGAAGGTTTCCCAAGAGTTAGGTAATCCCTTTAGCGCGATTAGAGTAAGTTCAGTGTCTTCTATAGTATTTCCAATACAAAGAAGTTGATCTCTTATTTCAGATATCCTTAGAAAATAAGATGTGATAGTTTCCCCTTTGTTCATTTTCATGTTAAGGAGCTGACTTTTTTAATGTTAAAATTCTGCTGGCATTATTGATCTCAAATGTGTCTTGAATGATTTTGAACATTTCAAAGGCACTCGTAATTCTTGATATGCTAGGGAGGATAGCATCCTTTACGGAATCAATAATTAACTTCCTAGCTTTGTTGTTTCTCCTTTTCCATGTTGTTTTCTCCGTTTCTTCTTCAGGCATCTTAATGTCTTTTTCAATATATTCCTCTAATTCAAGTTCCATAAGAATAGAGGTAAGTCTAGTCCTCCAAGATACGAAGTTTGAGGGACCTTCTAATCTGTCTTCCATTCTCATGTATTGAGCCATAATTATATAATATAAAAATTTAATAATGTGCTCAGTTATTATGTAGAGTTTATAAATATATCTTCCTTAAAAACCTTGCTCTGATGCCATGTTAAGAAATTTAGATCTGAAGATGCTTAAGAATACTAAGATGCTGTGGGAAACAATTGCCGTTGTAATTGATTGATCCCACAACATATATTTAATATTTATATTGAACCGAAAAGGTGGCAGGAATTAAAAGTCATGACTTATCATAATATAAGTCACGACTGTTGTTTTAATTAAACTAACTTTTAATTTAAACTAACTGCACTAAAGTTATGACAGTCATTATACTATCCTGACTGTCATATGTGAACAGTCACGATATTATCGTGACTGCCACATATGCCAGTCACGATAGATATCGTGACTTTATACTTACGACAGATAATACAATTAATACCACTTACGACAGTCAACATACTTTGACAGTTATATTAAAACCGATTCAATATTATATATTATATGTATTACGTAATATATATATATATATATATATATATATATATATATATATATATATATATATATATATATATATATATATATTATGATTATTTAATATATCAAATATATATATTATATCTTCAATTTAATATATATATATTGTATTTCATTATATATATGTATATATAATATGTCATTTTATTAAACACGAACGAACATATTTTAACAGTATATGGTATATTGTTAAGATTCTAATATATATTTATATGTTTAAATTAATACTACTAAGATAATGGAGGAGGTATTAATCTATATCATCTGGTAAGGAATTAAGATAATCAGATATCCCAAACATAATATAAATTGATTTCGGTTACTACTTCAGACACGAGAATGGAAGGCAGAGGCCACCAAAGAGGGGCAGTCTAAATCCAACAAGATAGCTTCCAAGATAGGGTGGGGACCAGCTAATCTTTAACTTTGCGAGCTGGGCTCAAGACAGGTTAAAGGCCGAGTCTGTAAACTTTGAGGGAGTCTATTAATGGTCTGTCTCCAACGTCTTCTCCCTTCTCACGGATTGAAGTAATAATAAGATCAATCTTGTAATATGGATTGGAAATAGTTAAAAATTCTTAATTCATTATTTATTCTTTATTTTTACTCCAAATATTAATGTTAAATTATTTGGGGACATTACATAAACTTAACCTCAAAAGCAAAAATTACATAATTTTTTATAATAATTGTTTTGGAAATTCCAACAAAGAATAATTCTTCTTATCAAACCAATAAATAATCTCAATGATAATATATGATAAACTTGAAAGATAAAAAATAAATGAGCTCATTATTTTGGACTTTACATAACCTATACACCAACAAATTCTCAGCCTATTAGTTTTTTAACTTACTGTAGCTTATGAGTGCCTATTGAGGCGTCCTTCACAAATTCAAGTATTGATTGATAACATTAAAATACTTGCTGATATTACCAGGGCTTATTGTTTGGCAAGAAATTACTAGTACTGGCCCAATTAAACTGAATCCAAGCTCAAAAACAGTCAAAACTCCAGGGTAACAGCTTCCATAGCAGAATCCTGCAGGCCCAATGGTCTCCTAATGTCAATCAAATTTAATGTTCCTCCTGTTTCACTTGAAGGTGAAAGCATATAAAAACTTTGAAGTCCATTGGGCTCTTGTTTGATCACAAAGATTTTATTGTTAACCAAAGCAGCAACGTTAATAGATTGGCACCAATCCTCTGTTGGAAGAGGCCCTACAATGTGCAGCTTATCTTGGCTATATTCATATTCAATCAATCCCCTACCAGACAAGCAATAAAAGCGCCCAAATGCCGTTACGAAGTGCAAACTGTCGAACCTATTCTCCATAGTTTTCCAGCTTCTGGCGTACGAATCAAAAACCTCAACAGTGGGAGAAGATCCTATTACAAAAAACTTACCGTCAGCAAAAGCACCGCGAGATTGCGTCATGGGGGTGTACATGTCGGGGAGAAGATCCCATTTGTCCTCCTCCACATTGTAAACTGAAGCCCTACGGACGGGCCTACAGACGGGCTTACGAAGCCCGCGGTGATGATGGCGAGGGACGGTAGCCCCTCCACCAACATAAATCAGTCCCTCGGCCTCATCCGCCGCAGACGCATACGCAAATGCTGCACCATTTTGCCATTCTGGCATTTCTGCACCTTGTCTCCATTCCGAACAAGCAAAATCGTACAACCACTGTAAAAATCGTCTTGTTAAGTCAGTATACTGATCCGCGATCAGAACCAGTTTTTGTTTCACGAAATGGTTGTGATAGATGCTCAAATTTTCCAAGGGCATGGGCGGTAGACATTTCCACGAGTTCTTCTCCGGGTTGTATACCGCTACTCTGTTGCCACCGCTGTCTATTCTCTCAAGAATACAGACCCGTTGTTCGGAAATATTCAATCTTTTTCTTTGTCGATAAAAGTGAGGGCTTTTCAATGCGGCGTTCCAGCTTTTGCAGACACATCTGACATTGTGATGAGAGTTCAACTCCACCCTCACGAGGCATTCCCACCCAATAGCATCTGGAAGACCAGGAAACAGAGATTCCATTGCAATCTCAGCAGGGTAACGACTCTTCGGCGCCTAAACTCAATTTATTCATCTATAACCATCATATTGCATGAACAAATTGTCACGCCAAAAAATTAGGAAGAACAAAAGAAAGTAAAGAAGAAAAGTTGGAAATATCATTAAGAAATAGTTACAAAATTTGGCAATAACTATATTTTTATATTTTATATTATATTGAGTAATTATAATTATAATTTTTAATTTTTAATTGCTATATTATTTAAAATTTAATAATTTAATTTTAAAAATATAATTATATATATATTTTTTATTTTCTTTAATTAATTTTTTCACTGTTTTTAACACTAATTTTATCAATTGGGTTTTTCTAAAATATTTTGTACAACATTTTCATGATGTCGAGGAGGGAAAATTGATTAGAGTTTATAAATTGACTATTTTGAAATCAGGGCAAAGCAAATTTCGTCTGGAGGAGACATTAATATTGGTGCTAGATTAAAAAATGAATGGCGGAGCGAGTGGAGCGAAATTCAGAGGTAGAGGCAAACGAGGCTTTAACAAAGGGTATGAAGGTGGCAGATTTTGATATTGGATGAACCAGAGGGGTGAAAATTTTTATCAGTAGCCATTCCCACACAGAGACACCAATCGGTTGAAGAAAAGGGAGATTTTTGATATATGCAAAGACTCTCAAGATTTTGGTTCTGCTTCCTGAAAGATCTTTGGATCCTATTGATCTAGGATCGCAGTCACATCGACAATCAGTTAACCCAGTACATGCAAGATGGTTGCCCTAATATATTTCATCTCCCAATAATAGGTTTGTCCTGGGCCCACGGTTTATGTTGTTTCCAAATAATATTTCCATTGGAGGGAAAGGGCCTCCACAAGAGGAAATTATTGGAGCCCCCTCAAACTTTCATAGGCATGCGTGGGATTTATAGTTTCAAAGAGGTTTGCGTAAGGATTGACAACCCTTTAATCCTAGGCAGGAGATGCCAGGTAGGTTTGAATGGAGAAAGAAGGGGGAATCGGCTCATAAAGGGAAAAATAATGTAGATCTAGAGGCAAACAAGCGTAAATCGACACCAATATATCCAAATGTCACTTTCCCCAATCACTATTTGGAGGCGCACATAGCTTTTCTCAGAGACACAACATTGCTAGGTATGTCTGGTCCTAACATGTTTCCATTATCAGTTATATTTGACTGGGCTAGATCTGTTTGAGGAGGAATAAAGGAAGTCTCTTTCATTGATGCACGTTGTAATTATTTTATATTATTATTTGATTCAAAGTCATCCAGAGACACAGTTCATAAATACAAGGGGTGGTTTTGCAAAGGACAAGGTTTGTTCAGTATGCCCTGGTTACCAAATTTCACAGCAAATGATGCCCTTTGTTAGTTCATGCCCTTCTAGATCTACATGCCTACTTTACCATTAGAATA
This sequence comes from Chamaecyparis obtusa, assembly GCA_027943335.1. NCBI lineage: Eukaryota > Viridiplantae > Streptophyta > Pinopsida > Cupressales > Cupressaceae > Chamaecyparis > Chamaecyparis obtusa. Next base: position 136,574 of record BSBK01006712.1, read on the forward strand.
CAAAGATCCCAACATTATTGAAATATTGGCCAATCAAATTGGGATTTTTATTAAGCACGATCTAATCCCATATGAAATACTTCAGAGAGATGTTAGGGTTTGTTTGTTGCTTAATATGTCTAAGCCTAAACCAAAGGGTATCACCATTAAATCCAAATGGGCTTCTTTGAGTCAAATGATTGAGATTCAAAGTGTTGATCTTGTTGAAAAGTACTCTCCAACATTGGGTCATTTTACATCGGATTGTTCACAGAGGCAACTCCCAAATGTGGAAATTTGTAGTGATCACTCTACGGACCCCTTACAGTGTGTTTATGCAAATATGTGTATGCCTCAAGATGACACACAGGTACCACCGTGTTTTGAGCAGAGGCCTCTTCATGCAGACATTCAGGCATCACCGTGCTTTGAGTAGAGGCCACTTCATGTAGTGGTTCCATTTGAATCAGTTTTTGTTATTCCTGAATATTTTAAATTTCTATTGGAAGTCATGGCTTTAGTGTGTTTTTACTGGCATCAATGGAGGATTCAAATAGGGAAGGGTAAGGAATCTAAGCCTACATTGATGATTAAGGGCCTAGATAAACCTGATCTTGATGAAATTCCCTCTTGACTATTGGAAATGATAGTGTGTGATCTTAATTTCCAGAATAAGCCCATTCATTTTTTGCACATCCTAAGTGAATTGAATGGTAGGAAAATCCCACATCACTAGCTCTTGAAGGTGATCACAACATTCTCAACATCTTTTGCATCTCACTTTATTGATGAAATAGCAATTGAGGAAGGAGTTTTGGTGAAGGAAATTATACATTCAGATGACACAACTCATATTAATCAGTGTGAGCCTGAGAATGGACATGGCTCATTTGAGGATGAATGTAGATCTTGTAGAACCCATGCAATTGCCTGGTCCACAAGTGAAGAATGTATCGTCAAAAGGAACAATTGATAGTGTGCTTCCAGTAATAGTTGGTTGTTGTCAACTGAAAGAAACTGATGAGCCTTTAAGGTTGGATGCTAGTTTTATTGAAGAATATCACATTTTGAAAGCCACAGAAGAATTGGAGAGTTTTCATCATTTAGAAAACATATTGCACAATAATGAAATGTCTGGAGAAGATTTAGAGAATAATTTCTAGAGGGAAAATAATATGAATAGAGGAGCTTTCAAGACTTCTCACAAAATCTCTCATTGGTCCAATTCCCTCCTGCAGTCACTCCAAAGAAGAAGACATAAAAAAAAAAGGCAAAAAATTGAAGAGTGTGAAGATTGCAGTAGAAGTAGAAGTTGGTATTCAGTCAACCCTTGATGATAAGTTTTCATCTCTCAAACGAACGATAAGGATGGTGAAAGGTTGTCCTTGTCAGCAATGAAGATTATTACATGGAATGTCAGAGGCATTAATGCCTCTGACAAAAGAGGTAGAGTCAAGCAATTGTTGGATCCTATGAAGGGAGACATCATACTTTTCCAAGAAACTAAGTTATCACAACAAGTTTATGATAAGACAATGGGAAAATGGTCTAATTGGCAATCAGTTCATCTGGAAAGTCAAGGGGCTTCTGGGGGTTTGGCAATATTATGGAACCCAAGATTTATTCAAGGGCAACTTATTGGGTATGATACTAATTGGTAGCTTTTGAAAGTTGAACACTTTGATACAAGGTTTTTCATCTTTAACATATATGGTCCTACAAATACAACTGATAAGAGGAGCTTATGGGTTGTAATAATAGATTTTATTCAACAAGAAAGGGAGATGAATTTTATTTTGGGGGGTGATTCTAATGCAATATTATCTATGTCTGAAAAGAAAGGTGGAATATGCCCTCCTATCAGAACTATCAAGGACTTTTCTTCGTTTGTGGATGATAACAACTTAAGTGATATCATGCCTCATAATGGCTCTTTTACAAGGACAAATCAAAGAATTGGCTTTTTAGAAATAGCAGAAAGATTGGATATGTTCTTATTTTCACAATCCTGGAAGTTATTAAGCTACACATTCAAATTGGAAATCCTTCATTTTGATGAATCAGATCACTTTCTAGTGTTGTTATTGGTTATGAAGCAAGATCACCCACAAGACTCTAATAGAGGGAGCTCCTTCAAATTTGAATGCATGTGGTTCAGGCATCCAGATTTCAGCATGCTTTTAAAATAATGGTGGGAAAGTGCTATGTTCTATCAGGCTTCAAAGATTCTTCAGTTTGCTAAAACACTCCTTCATATGAAAGGTAAGATCAAAGAGTGGAACGATAAGGTATTCAAGAATGTTTTCAAACAAAAGCAAGCTGTCTTAGAGAGCTTAGAGAAGATAAACTTTGTCATCACTCAACATGGTCTTAATTATGATTTATATCACCATCAGAAATATTCAAAAGTAGAGTGGGGAGAACTATGCAAGAGGGAGGAGATATACTAGAGACAAAAGTCTCGTGAGTTGTGGTTGAAGGATGGAGACAAGAACACAAATTTTTTTCATGTATCAGCAAGAGTTAAAAGGGCTACAAGCTCCATTTTTTATATTAAACTTTCAGCATCTGGTCAACTTATAGAAGAGGAGATGGCCATCAAGGAGGAAAGTGTTTGCTTTTCTACAAATCTTTTCACCCCTCCACAAACAACACCGATTGATGATAGCATGATCAATGATTTTATTAGTAATATCCCACCTTTTGTAATGGAAGATCATAACAAAATGCTTTTGGCCCCTTTCTCTTTGGAAGAAATTAAAAAGGTGGTCGTCTCATTTCCCCCGAATAAAGGTCTGGGCCCAGATGGATTTACTGCATTTTTTTATCAAAATGTTGGGATTTTATTGGATATGACTTATTAGCAGCTATAAAAATGATCAAAATTTTCAATTTGGCTAATATTGCCATGATCCAAAAAGTTAAGAATCCTGCCACCTTTGCTGATTTCAAGCCCATTTCTCTATGCAATATGATTTATAAGTTGATTACAAAAGCTATGTACATGAGGTTACATCATTTTATACCCCATATTATATCCCCGAAACAAGGTAGATTTGTGCCAGGAAGAGAAACATGGGAAGGGGTTGTAGTTGCACATGAAACTCTCCATTCTGTTAATTCCCATTAATTATCTAGTTTTCTAATCAAGCTTGACATGATGAAGGCTTATGACAGAGTTAGGTGGTCTTTCCTCTTTAAGGTACTTTCCAAATTGGCTTTTCGAGCAAGTGGTGCAAATGGATTAAAGATTGTATTTTAGGGGCTTGGTTTTCAATCATAATTAATGGAGAATTAGTTGGTTATTTTTCTTCTTCTCAAGGGGTTCATCAGGGTGATTCGTTGTCCCTAGTTTTATTTATTTTAATAGCGGATGCTTTCAATAGATTCATAAATAAATCTTTAGAATTGGGACTATGGAAAGGTATTCTTATTCCAGGATCAACCATTTCATTTACTCATTCTCTATTTTTTGATGATACATTATTGTTTGGTAAGTCAAATGTGAAGGAAGTCAGTCAAATTAAGCTTGCTTTGGATACGTACTCTGAAGTTTCAGGACATAAAATTAATGCCTATAAGCCAGGATGTAATTGCTATTGGTAGATGGAACTTCATTATTGGTGGGGAATTTAATGCAATACTTGTCCTAACATAGAAGAGTGGAGGGGGTATGTGCAGGTTCATGGTATGCCAAAAAGTGAAGATGTGAAAAAATGAACTTTTCACTCGTCCAAAAGTGCACTAGAAAGTTTGTTGACTTTTTAGTAGGCCTGGGTGTCAGTACACCTGACCAAGCCAAGCCAAAAGCCAAATCATAGGCCTAATCAGATATATGATATTATTGGATATCCAATATTATCGGATATCCGATTTTTGCCAGAAAATTATATTTCTAGCCCGCAACCACGTTCAATGTTTTCATTGTGAAAACATTGAACATAGCTCTGGGTTTCAGATATATGATTGATTCTCATATCCGATTTGCTCAACATCAATATGTAAGTTAAATTTTTAAGTTTGTATTGTTTTTTAATTGAAATTTGTAGTTTTTTTTTATAAAAACTAGGGTTTAAATGAGATTTTTTATTGTTTTTTTTAATTGATTATAATTGTCTATTTGGGTTTTAATTGTAATCAAATATGGACTCAAATCAATTAGAAAACCCTCCCAATGATCTTGCAAATAATCCAGAACCACCTCCAAACAATCCACCACTTTCAGAAGACCAACCAGTCTCAAACCCTCGATGTTTAGAGGATCCCATAGGAGATAATCTAAATTAGCTTAGACAATATCAAACCACATATGCCAATATCCCTACATTAGGCCCCATGTTTTCCACGTTGAAATCCATTATTGAAAACATGGAGAAACTTACAGAGCAACATAATGTTGCACTTCTTTGGCATGATTCCATGCACACCCAATTTGACGATGGGCTTGACTATGATCAAGTTGTGAACCTAAACAAACAAAACATGACATATGTAATCTTTTTGTGGATCCCAAAACTGGTTTAAAAGTGGACCCTAAAAAACCCAAGTTGTCAATTAAATGGTGCACAAATGATGCAATATGTGACAACTTTTGGGACCGTTGGTGGATGGTTTTTGATAGACCACCTCATAGCAATTTGGATGTCCCATTATATTTCATAAAAAAATTGTATGCTGAATTTGTGCTCAGTCACAAGGTAAATTATTGGAGTATGAGACCGAACCAGGGTGTAGGCTTAGGCACTCCTCAAGATAGGCCATGGACACACCGGGTGAAATCCTGCACATATGTCCCCCTTCCTGAGATTTCACCACCTCCTACAGTGCAACATCCTGATATTATTGCTAAGGCCGCCTCACAGACTATTCAAGCCATTCACACCTTGAGTGATCTACTGGTTACGCAGAGTGCAACATTGTTGCCTCCTTGTGTTGATGCTTCTAGCCCTTCCACATCCTCCACGAGCTCACATGTTTGTGTGTCCCACACTTGCAGTATGTGCAATAATCTATGCTTAGGTCCCCTGAATCATAGTGATGCATATAACTACGTCTTCAAGGTGGACAATACTACACAACACACTAAAGGCACTGAAGCTCCTCATGAAGATGTGCATTAGGGGTATACAAAGCCATGGACTCCTACTGTTATAGTAAGGGTAAACAATTCACTTGTTACATTGTATTTAATTTTAAACGTTCGTATTTTTAGTAGAATTTTCTTATAATGATTTCCCACTTATGTTTTTTATGTTTTACATTTATGTTCAGTTGATGAGAGAGGAAGAGATGGCACAGGTGGAGGGGTCCATGCTTTCGGCCATATCATTTGGCCTTGACACTTCCATGGTACATATGTTTTAATGTACTCATTATTTTCCTTTTATTATAATAGTATATGTACATGTGTTTTCTAATTTTTACGATCATCTTATTACATACTGATACATGTGTCACTAGTTGTCATTGGGGGGTAATGTGAGGGGTTTCAGGCATCAAGTGTTGACAAGGGAAAGGTAATTAAGTAATTTAGATTATTTATGCATACATGTATACTTGTCAGTTGTGCATACTCATTTTTAATTTACATGGTTTATTTGATAGAGGGTGGTGTCTGATGATGTTGTGAGACCCTTTCACCATGATAGAGTCACCGACATCTCAATTCATAGTGATAGCCCCACGGTATGTATATTTCTAAAGTTATTTGTGTGTATTTTACTATCAAGTATATATAATATGATCAAGTCATGATTGTATGAAGTATATGTTTGACTTTTTTAGGTCACCCCTAGTTTGAGGGAGGTAGAATGCCAAGGGTTTGTATCACTGATGACTCAGCCGATATTTCCTAAAGAAAGTTCAACACGGGTAAGTTTTAATGTTAATTCAGTTATTTTGTAAACATATATTTGCTACCAAGGATTTAATATTAAATAGTATAACTCGTAGATCAATATCATGTTCGCAAACATATACAGGTCGAGGTTGACATTGATGGCATTGTCCCTTCGCTACCAAGGACATATATTAGGTCTCCTGTCTGCGTGAGGAGACAAAGAGGCAAGGTACATGAGAGTTCAATTTTAGTTTTATTTATTTATTATTGTTGACTATGATTTTGAATTTTTATTTTTTATTTGTAGACGCCATATAAATAAAGTAATCTATCTTGGGGTTTCACTTTTGTGTTTGAATGCAGGATCCATCAGAGCCAAAGAGTACTTCAAAGAGGTTGCATTTTGATGATCCACCAGTAGAATAGGATGTCCTAGAAACATTTGTAGTTGAACTTCTTATTTTGAGATGTCATATGATACATTTTGAGATGGTGTATGGCACATTGTATCTAGGTATGTTGATTTTGTAAATATGTACATAATTATTATTTATATTGATATATATGAAACTTGATATTCGATCCAATTTGTTAATTGTGTTTTCATTTTTTCATTGTTAGTATGTAAATATGCTTGTGTGTATGTAATCATGCGTAGGATTTATGCCTTAAGTATATTCATGTATATTCAAGTACATTATTCATAGCTTAAATTCATGTGTATGGGCTACGTGCATGACTTAAGTGAATTCATGTGTACACTTTATAATCTATGTGCTACATGTATGCTTCATGAGTTAAGAAAATTTATGTGTACGCTTTATGTGCTATGTGTGTTCACATGTGTAATTCATCATTTAAGTGAATTCAAAATTTATGTGCTACATTTTATTCATGTGTATCTTATGCTCTCAACCAAGCCAATCCTTCAAAGTTCACTTCACAAATCTGGTGATCACCTTGTCAAATCAACTCTTGTGTAATGCATCATGTTAGAACTCTATTATACATGTCAAAGACACATCATTCCATGAGAATCACTAAGCACATTCATGGAATGATGCTTCTACATCAAGATTTTGTCAAACTGTTATTGAGAAAATAATGACTTGTCATTCTAGGTACCAAACCCTCCTTTCTAGGGTCTCTAGGCCAGGACTTGTTCAAAAAGACTCTTGCAAATCTCTCTAGATCCCACAATGGATATAACACATCCCTATGGACCCCAACAACATAGATCCATCACAAAATATACTCATCCATTAGAGTATATGCTCACAATAATGACTTATGCTGCTTGATGCACCTTCAATCAACATTTACCACCATTTGTGGTCTCTCCACCACCATATATCCTTTATATCCCTGCATCCAAACACTATTGTACAAGACACTAGTTAATTCCTTGCCTTGAAATGCCAATGAAATGATGCAACATGGACATGGAAGTGATGACAAGATAATAGAAAATTAATTTACTCTATTTCAAATCATAGGCACATTCCACAATGCATTCAAATGACCATCCTTGGTCTCTTTACATTTGCCAATGACCCTTTATGGCTGTGTCCCCATCTCCTTTGGAGTAGAAACATATGTCCATTGTGGGCACAAACCGATGCTCCCATCACGTCTGGTTGGGTATTTTTACCCTAGGAATGGTCCCACTTTGCCTCTTGACACACCAGAATGCTCGCCAACATACACAATGGTGATTAGTGCACCTTGGGGACACTTTGGTCTGGCATGTTTGCAAATGTTCTAGTGACTTTTTGGTCATAATGGGGTTGTCATTAGCATTTACCCACCTAACTAGAGCTAATGGTGCAGACCATTCGGTGTTAGGATGAATGGTTTGGAAGAAACCCCGTGGTGCAACTTTCAACTGACCCTCACTACAAGTTTTGGCATCAAGCAAGATTGGTGTGCCAAATTCAAAAAAATTTGAATCTCCCAGAATGGAGAGAGGTTATTGTAGGCCTTAGAAACATAGTTTTGTAGCATCTCACAGTTTTTTGATACCTCTCACGGGGTTTGAGATACGAGCCTCGAAAGATAGCTGCCCAATCATGCTTAGTGCACCTTGGGGACACTTTGGTCTGGCATGGTCGTGAATGTTCTAGTGACTCTGTGGTCAAAAAAAGTTGTCATTAGCATTTACCCACCCAACCAGAGCTAATGGCATAGACCATTCGGTGCCAGGACGAACAGTTCAGAAGAAACCCAGTGGTGCAACTTTTTTGATGAATAGAGGCCTTTCCTATTAAAAATATTAAAGTACAATATTCACAAAAAAGAGTTGGGGGAAAGATTCACCCCACAAGTCACATGGCACTTAGGCTAGAAACATACAACTATTTAGATAAAAAAACTATATAAATGAGAAACCCTCAAGCTGCAAGAGTAGTAGCAGATGTAATTTTTGGCATCAAACAAGAGTGGCGTGTAAAATTCAAATAAATTTGAATCTCCCAGAATGGAGAGAGGTTATTGTAGACCTCAAAAACATGATCCTGTAGCATCTCATGGTTTTTCGATACCTCTCACGGGGTCTGAGATACGAGCCTCGAAAGATCACTACCCAATCATGCTTAGTGCACCTTGGGGACACTTTAGTCTGACATGGTCACAAACGTTCTAGTGACTCTGTGGTCAAAATAGGGTTGTCACTAGTGTTTACCATGCCAACCAGAGCTAATGGCAATTCCATTCAGTGCCAGGATGAATAGTTTGGAAGAAATCCAGTCGTGCAACTTTCAACTAACCCTCACTGTATGTTTTGGCATCAAGCGAGAGTGGCGTGCCAAATTCAAAAAAATTTAAATCTCCCAGAATCAAGAGAGGTTATTGTAGGCCTCAAAAAATAGTCCTGTAGCATCTCATGGTTCACCGATACCTCTCACGGGGTCTGAGATACAAGCCTCAAAATATTGTTGCCTAATCGTGCTTAGTACACCTTGGGGACACTTTGGTTCGACATGTTCGTGAATGTTCTAGTGACTTTGTGGTCAAAATAGGGTTGTCACTAGTGTTTAACCACCCAACCAGAGCTAATGGTGTAGACCATTTGGTGCTAGGATGAACGGTTTGGAAGAAACCCAGTGATACAACTTTGAACTGACCCTCACTGCAATTTTTGGCATCAAGTGAGATTGGCGTGCCAAATTCAAACAAATTCGAATCTCCCAGAATGGAGAGAGGTTATTGTAGGCCTTAGAAAAATGGTTTTTTTGTAATTCCCCTCCAACCCTAACATGTCCTGGATATTCTCACTGGAATTTAGGAAGTGTTATATGTGATTGTATGGTTATTTTCATAAGAGAATGATCCTTCTTGAGGAGTTTTCTTAACCCAACTCTCTTCCAACCACTATAACTTCACATTCTAATTTGGGAAATTATAAATATTGTATAGGAATGTCCCTTTATATCTTCTTATGTGTCGGTGATATTTTAGGACCTTGATGTGAATGGATCACTTGATAGATCTATATGTTTCTTTGTGAGATGCTCATTATGAATGTTTACGATTATCTTAGGTTAATTGGTTATAATCACTTAAGGGTTAACTGTGCTACCCACTCTGATGATGCTACTTATTATACTTGAGACTAGACATGATTATGGAGTAATGATTATTCTGGAGCTAACCTTACTGATCCATTTATGCTTTGGTATTGAAACTGTTTGATGTGCTTTTGGGATGAGGAGAGGCAGTCATAGTCACTCCTATGGGAGATCCACACAATTTCGCACTCTCCCTCCTTGTCTTCCACTATATTTTATATATGTTATCTCAACTTGATGATGCAGGATGCAGGTACCAGGCATCGACTCCACCTAGCTACACAGGTCTGAACATGCCTTCAAATCCTCGAATGTTATTGTGTGGAGATATTTCCAAGATACTCTCAAGGATTCCTTGTTGGCTTAGGTTCTTGTTTAGGAAGTCACCTAGGTTTAGGGGGTTTGATCAGTATTTATGAATTTCTTGATGTTGGAGATTTATGTTTTAGAGTGTGTTTTCTTTATTCTTTATGTATGTTAAAGTATTATGCTTTTCTATCTTTTAAATATATATTTGGATGTATGTGGTTTAATTTATTATATATGTGTATGTATATATGGGTGCACACATATATACTTACATGTATATAAATATATTTAATATAGTTATGTGTTTGTCTTGTATGTGTGAATGTATTTTATAATAATAGAGTAAATAATATATTATAAAATAAAAATAAAATGATTATAAGTAATTATCTATTTTTAGAGTAAAACTAGCTTACCTAGGGGTTTTGAACCCGAGACCTCCTAGGAGTTAGGCTAGTTAGTTTCCATTTGGGCTATATGAGTTACTTGGTAATATTAACTATCTTTATTATATTTATAGATTTGGTACAAAGTAAAATAACTTAATTAAAATAATGAAATATTTATTTAGGCTTACGGGAGTTGTTTAATATTTTCAACCAACTATAATAGTTGGAGAAGTTGCTTCCCGTAAAGAAACTCCTCCAACCATATGGTTGGATATGCATATTTGGAGGAGGGAGACTTTTGGGGAATGGGTATTTCAATTTTAAAATGGTGTTATTCATCAAGGGTAGATGAAGATAACATTGTTTTATTTTCTGATAAAATGAAGAAATAATTGTTGCAAGAAAAATGAAGTTCCTTTGCAGAGGCCATATCTCTCTAACCAACCATTGGATCTTTCTAAGTTTGTAATATGTTGGTAAGAGACTAGTTGCATCACTTCTCACTGGAGTGATCAAAGAAATATAATGTGGTTCAAAATTTATAGATCTCTATGCGTGGGTCTATCCAAGAGGACAACAAGGAGGAAGTTGGAAAATATTTGGGTTTTCCAGAAGAAAGTTGGTCTCAGAGAAGAGATGATGGATTTAATTAAAATTGGAGAATCTAATAGAGGAAGAAGGTGTTAGGAATGGGAACACTGAGAGGGGGGGAGGGAATTAGTGTTCTATACTTTATTACTTTTTCTGTTATCTTGAATCTTAATTTTATTGCTTAAGTACTGAACTGAATATCAATGCAAGTAAAACAAACATAAACAACACATGACACCAAATATGATTATGGAGAAACCCAAAAAGGTAAAAACCCCGGTGGCAATTAACACCCACTAAGAACTGTACTAGTGTTTTATGATCCCTGTTAGAAGATCTTGCAACCCTGTTAGGAGTTGTTCTTTACAATGCTTTTAGTATAGTGACCTGGTCAAGGGTCAGACCCTGTTATGAGTCTTTTACAATTAACCCTGTTAGGGGTGGGGACACACTGTCCTAGAGCTCACTACTCAAGTGGTGAAGGCTACAACCTTCTGGATCTCAGATACACACTATATCTGCAAGGTGAACTATTGTTGTGACACTACTTGTCAGATCAGTTCCTTTTGTGCACTTCTGCTTTAGCCTCTTGTAAAGCACTACAACATTCTAACTTCTCTTCGCATACTCTGCTCTGCTTCTACTGATCTCTATATCTCACGCCTTGCTAAATTACAAGGGCACATGTCTTATTTGTATGCGCATACAAAAATCTTCATCAAGTCGGCCTATAACTAATTACATACAATGCTTCCAATTGAATTGGCTCAAGCGTGTTTACATATAATCATATTAACATGTCTATGAGCTAAATACAATAGGTGCATAGCCTTTAAAAAACAATATTATGATTGCTAATCAAAATACAAACAGTCGGCTCCATGCTTTGTTCTATTCTGCCGCTCACTATCTCCATCACTTCATCTGACTGTAACTTCCTCATACTGACTCATATCATCATGTGCTCTTAGAATTAGCATGAATACATACTTAGAAGCTTATCTTCAAGGGCACATGTCATAACTTTGTCATACGCATGTGCGTTGATGCTCTACCAACTGTCCTATCTTTCATACTTATCCATATTCTGATCTTATGAGTAAGTGCGCTGACTCCAAAACATCATATGACTTTGTTTCCTTAATGAAAATGCTATATCTTAGTCATATACAATAGTATAGTCAACTTTCCAATAGAAGGTGTTAAGTTTCATAAGAATTTGAAATTTTTTCCCTCAAGGACAACCATTAATCCTGAAGCTTGAAAGAAGGTGTTGGTTCATACAAGTGTTGTGATTGTTCAACCTTGGAAGGGATTTTATGCAAAAATCCAGGTAGGATCTAGAATGAGGAAGAATCACCTTATTTCCTGTATGCTTGTTATGTGTATGAGTATAGGATATATGTAATATTTAATATAGTTTTTAGAACTCTGTGGTTATATGAATTATTAAAGCAATTACTTGGTTATAAAATTATATTGTTTACAGGATGTTGTAATACATGTGTTTGTAAGATTTCTTGGTCAAGTCTCTTCCTAGAAAGTTTATTATTGTTTATATGATTATATTTAATGTGCTTATGGTCTGAAAATTTTCTATTTCTAATGGTTTATTGATTTGGTTATTTGAAGTTGGAGATGTGTAGTGTTTTCAGGAAGAATGTTGTATTAAATGATAATTTATCTCTTCCAAATTTCTCCCTGGGAGGGTTATGGTTATATATATTTGGATTTTATTTATTTTTCTATGTATATATATGGTTGAGAGAAGTTTAAGGAAGGATTAGGAAGATATGGTTGAGGTTTTTCCTTCTTGTGTTTTATGCATATTTTTAGTTATGAGTCCTTCTTTTGTTTTACTCCTGTTTGATTTGGTCATTTTGGGCTTGGATTTTGGCATGTGACACCTGCATTTTTTCTCATGAGTTTGGACTACATCATTTCACCCCTAAGAATTTTAAATTAATGCATGAAGTGAGTCACAATGTTTTATTTGAGGTGTCTTGTGTTTGACATCCTTTCTATGATTCTTATTATGCATATGGATAAGGTTAGAACTCATCCTGAGGGCCTGAGTGCGCATGAGAGTTCCCTAAACCTATGATTTAGAACATGTGAAGTGTTTCCTTATTCATTTGGCTTGTGTTGGAATAGGGAGCTAGAAACCCTAAGTGAGTGGGTCACCATAGGTTTTGGAACCCAAAGTGATTGCCAGATCATCCTATGTGTGAGTTTGTAATCAAGTGATAACATTAAAAATTAACTTGGGAAGGGCGGATTTCAAAAGATAATGAAAGAAAATATAATAAGGCCACACAGACCTGTTGGACTACCAGGACCATGGGTAAATACTAGGATGGATCCCTATTCATAAAGGGGGGACCGAGGTTACATGGTTGCCAGGAAGGATCCCAATACATAGGTTGTGTGATGACACTCTCTTAGGTGGTATCCTAGAACCTTAACCTCAGTGCTATAGTATGGTGATGTTTTATATGCTTTACTCTTGCTCTTTTGAGTTTTGTTTTCTTGATGCATTTGGGCCTTAGATTGCCTTAGATTCTAGAGAGTACCTTGGCTCTATCTCCTAGCACATGGGGTGTAACTTCACTAGTTTCACATGGTTAGGTGGTAAATCTCTTTCGAGCTATCGTTCATGGTTTGTGTCTTAGATTGGATTTAGATTTATTCCTTGGTGAAGATATCCTTTATTGTATCATATATCTCTATCTTTTGTATTCAATATGTAAATAT